>JAOYNN010233424.1:0-10561 GCA_025770095.1 Goniobranchus kuniei
GAGAGAGAGAGAGAGAGAGAGAGAGAGAGAGAGAGAGAGAGAGAGACAGACACACACAGAGAGAGAGAGAGAGAGGGGTGGGCAGACACGTCCACATGAAGCGAAAAAGACAGACGGAGCCTGAGACAGACAGAAAGTCAAGCAGAAAGTGACGGACGTGGACACAAACAGAAAGGCTACAGCAAAGCAGAGGGAGATACAATTGGATTTATTGTGACCTACAAATGACCACAATGATAAAATTTAGCTCTACCATATCTTCAAGAATTTGTCATTCATAATCCAAAACAGAGTTTTACTTAAGTTCGAATAAGTCCATGTATTTCTAGTACTTTGACATGATGGTTCTCACACCCTTCCGATCAAAAACAAAGGCGGGCGATGGAGACCAAGATGAATATCAGTTCTGAAGTAGGGAGTACCATATTATTTGGTCTATGTCTACTATGGGGCAAATTGACTCGTCACGAATAGACACTCTCTCTCTCTCTCTCTCTCTCTCTCTCTCTCTCTCTCTCTCTCTCTCTCTCTCGCGCGCGCTCTCTCTTTCTCTCTCTCTACACAGTATAGCCCTCTTGCACCGAGAAATACACAAAACACCACACACACATACAAACACACACATACATAAACACTTATACTATTTCAAATGCCCACCCGCACTCATGTGCCACAGTCAAAAGAATGCCAACAACTCTACTATAATACTATGGACATGTAGCAGAATGTAACAGATCCACCTATTGTCTTGCCTTCGCGCACTCTTGAGAGAACGTTGTCGATGGGCCATGGCAACTTCATCCTGCTGCTGTGGGAAAATGGCGTCTTCGCCCATTTTCATCGGTAATTTCATCTAATTTCATCGTGGATGTCAGTTGTAATTCCTCGTTAAAGTTGAAAGTATAATATCATTTTAATGAAACAGAATGCACATAAAATGTCTTCTGACTCTTTCACTTAATCTACTGCTTTAAATCAGACTATACTAATCTTAACTTTAATGTTTGTACGTTCTCTGTGTGAAGTTTCGTTTTAATTGATTTGAAGCTGTACAAAATACAAGTGATTAAAAACGTGTAAATTAATGGAAAAAGCACGCGTCAGCCGTCTACACCACGGTAAGGTCACGCACATCAACGAAAAGGCGAAACACAGGTGATTGACCCCGTGACTGGGGTAGCTCGATGATTAACTAAGTGGCTGCCTTTTCAGTACTGTGGGGAGTAGTTTGCTCCATACTCATTTATATAATCACCTTTGAGGAGATATATTGGTGTTAATAGTATACTGCAAAATTACACCAATTTTTACATTTTAAGGATGCACAAGGACCTGATCACATACTCACCGGAGAGGATTGATGATTTTCTGCACAAGAATCTATGATGGTCAATTTGAATAAGTTTTTATTTGAAATGCCAATGAAGATGGCTGTAAAGCCACTAGAGAGGTTTTAAGCTCTGAGAATTGTAACTTGTGGATGCTTGCTTCCAGCTTGATTGCGGAGCCTGGCATGGAAAACCTATACCACTACTCCACTGGGTGCTAACACGCACATTTGCTTGATTCTCTCTTGAGTGATATCACCAAGCAGAGGGAGACTGTAAGAGTTTGACTGGGAAGTGTTCGTGGATACAACAGTTTGTGTCGAAACTGGGAACAGTCTTGCATTTGAGCCTCCAATTTTAACTGGATGGCAAGTTTGACTGGGGAGGGTGTGAGGGGAATGAACTACTGTTTTGATAGCCTGAATATTGAGACTAATCACTGTAATTATTACGAGCACCAGTAAGATACTGAGATTGGTTAGGCAGGGTTTAGGTGCCACTCGAGTTATGAATATGTCCAGATGAAAATTGATTTTGGGTTGAAGCGTAATGAGGTGCCTGACCTCAAATTGGGAAAGGTGCAGCATTCAGAGGTGTGTGAATCTGTCTTTGTCCCGTTGAGTGATAAGCAGACTGACTAGCAGCATATTGTCCAGGAAATGCAAAGTTTTGCTGAGTCTGTGGATTTGCACCATGAGTAATGGATCCTTGTTGATGATCCTGATATGAAGATACTGTATAGAAATTGGTACTGGAGGAGCTGCTTGCCATATTGTTAGACATATCATTTTCACTAGGGGTGATGGAGCCTGGGGAAACAGAAAAAACAACAAAACATCAATCAAGGTTTACAGAACATAAACAAACCGAGACTTCTTTTTAAATCAAATTCTGTTGTTTTCACAATTACACTTCTGCAGTTTTTTCAGCCACTACATTTTCATTAATGGAGAGAACCCTTCCTACAGTTGCTACTTCATTGTTTGACAATGTGACAGCTTTCTGGAAACTATATAACGTGTCCCCATCTAAGATATTTTGTCATCTCCTTTAAATGATCTCTATGAATCCTGATTAATATATGCATGCCAGCAATTTAAAGTGTTGAAACCTGAAACTTAATTTCAATTAAATGTCAAACATGAAAATTCATCAGTGGACGTTGTTAATCTCGGATCCTGCATGAATAGTGCGGAACACTATTCAGGCATACTGTCTGATTAGTACTGAATGCTATTCAAGCATTTTGTACATCAATTCCTCAAGATCCAGATCTAGATGTAGATTTTTAGATTTAGATCTAGATCTAGATTAGATATTTTTAACAATTATAAAGCACAGCACGAATCTTCATGAGATCTTTATCTTGATTGCATGTATCTAAGGTAAAAGTACTTTCTAGGTGCACACATTATTACACTCAATGTACATCAATAGCACGTAATAATGTTTGTGGACCCTCCAGTGGCTATCTATGTAACTAAGATGTGTTACACGTGGTTCTAGGACAAAAGGAAACAGTTGCATACTGATGATTATTGCGGTGTGCAGAAACAACAACATATTTTTCAAAGTTTCTTTTCTCATCTGTCTTCTTCTGTCAGGCTTTCTGCCCTCAGAGGGAAGAGTTTTGCTGAGAGAGGGAAGTAGGAATTACTATTCGGTGGCTATCCCCATGCGTGTGCATAACATGACTTAAAAATACTATTAAGGTCAATTGATATTTGGGTGTACATTTGTACACAAAGGATGGTAGAAAATCCTTGGTAGTTATACCATTGTTAATTTGTTGGTGGTTTTTTTTTTTAATTTCGCATCTTCTTTTTTTTTTTCTTTTGTGTCATTTTTGTTTGTTTGTTTGTTTGTGTCCATCTGTTTATTTTCTTAGGTACATTATATTGCTTGTAATATTATTAGAGAGATGATAATTTGTTTTTGTCAGTCAATCATCTCTCTTTGTAGCCTTTTGATTATCTACGTCTGTTATTTTAAATGTCTGCTTTCCCTAGTAGCAACTTTTTTTCCTTATCTGAAAATCTTTTCTGTTACTTCTGCTCTTTCTCTTACTTTAAACTAGGCTCAACCATCTCTCTTACTTGAAACTAGGCTTAACCTCTCTCTTACTTTAAACTAGGCTTAACTTTTCTCTTACTTTAAACTAGGCTTAACCTTTCTCTTACTTGAAACTAGGCTTAACCTTTCTCTTACTTTAAACTAGGCTTAACCTTTCTCTTACTTGAAACTAGGCTTAACCTCTCTCTTACTTTAAACTAGGCTTAACTTTTCTCTTACTTGAAACTAGGCTTAACCTTTCTCTTACTTGAAACTAGGCTTAACCTTTCTCTTACTTGAAACTAGGCTTAGCCTTTCTCTTACTTGAAACTAGGCTTAACCTTTCTCTTACTTGAAACTAGGCTTAACCTTTCTCTTACTTGACACTAGGCTTAACCTTTCTCTTACTTGAAACTAGACTTAACCTTTCTCTTACTTGAAACTAGGCTTAACCTTTCTCTTACTTTAAACTAGGCTTAACCTTTCGTCTTGCTTTTACCAACGGCGCTGAGATGACGTTTGAAGTCGAAAAGAGCCCTAAAACATCAAATAAACAAACACGTTTGTGGCATAATATAGATCTAGAATCCAGATCCATAATCTAGATCTATATTGAAAATACATGATTCACATCTGTCTAGATCTAAGTTTAAAAATAAAAATAGTGAGGCAAGAGGCCTGGACCTAGATCCACCTGTTGAGAAAGGTTTTGTAGTTTTGCTTTATGCATTCTGTATCTAAATTGATTCAGTTTCATTATACAAAATCTAGACGAGAGTTTGTATCATTTTGACATAGAAAACAACAATTACCACAGGCTGTGAATATTTATTTATCATCATTTTCATGATTCAAGTTTTTCTATACTCTCCAGTGGCCCCAGGGGCGGATGATTGGACTATTCTTAGATACCTCTATGCGTGAATAGCGTTCAACACTATTCACTCAGGATGCGAAATTAACATCCTTCATTACTTTCTTGCCATGGACCTACAATTTAACTTCTTAGGTGGACCATCATAATGAAGGGAGAGAAAGACCTAAAGTGCCAGAAAAATGGAGAGATTGGGCTCATCATTTGTCTTTTGTTTTTTTTACAGCATCTTAGTGTTTGCTTGGTGTTGCTCTATTTAACTGTATGGGGTAATCTAAGCACCCATGGAAAAAAGAAGATAATAACCTAGTTAAACTTAAAGAGAGGACAAATGTAGTTGATATGAGCATTTACCCTTGTAATGAATTGCATAACATTTTTTTTTTTTTAAATTCTCATTTCGCAAATGCTGCTTCTGTATGATGAAAAGGTGGTTATTCAGCACCTGCTTTAATTCATGGCAAATGACTGATTGGTGATGCTACATAAGCATATCGGTCACACATATTGAAAACGGGAGACGGCAGTAACTCTGGATGATTAGAATCCATGGACTCATTCACAAAGCACATCACAAATGAGAGTCTGTGAAACAATAAAACACCTATGCTAATTTTGGGTCACATGAAATTAATAGCCTACAATCCTTGGACAGTGAGCTGATGTTCCTGCCAATGCTGTTACAGGAGGAAAAAAGCAAAGACAATAAGTAAGCAAATTAGAAGAACAAATACAGAAGCATGAAACTTACTATACGGTGAATGAAGAGCCATCATCACCATCACCCTCTGGTGGCTTTTTCTCCCGCTCATGGTTTTTGTCCTTTAAAGGAGAGAGATGGACAGAGAGATTAATATAATGGTTCAGATTAATAGTCCACAGTATACAAATTTAATAGGTCTAATATTCATTTAATTAATCTTTTGTTCTTTATTTGTTAATTGTCCCTTTTTTATTGTTTCGCTATGAAAGCTTTTTATTGGGTTGTTTTGTTGGGGTTTTTGTTGTTGTTTTTGTTGTTGTTTTTGTTGTTTTTTTGTTTTGTTTTTGTTGTTTTGTTGTTTTTTTGTGAGTGATTTTTTGCTCGCTTGGTTCTCATGATGTTGTGAGCATTTCTAATTTTTCTCTGTTTCTCACTGCTTTATTTTCATTATTTTTCATTAAAACCAAAACAGCTGGTTTTTGATCGGGTTATAGCACAATAGACAATATATTTATGTTACAATCATTGATTCAAAAATATGTTTGTAAGCTAGGTGGACCGTTTTATGAGTATTTTGTTGATGTTTATAAAGCCTTTGACTGGATTAATCGCTCACTGTTGTGGGAATCATTGGTATCAAATGGCCCTAATGGGAAAATGCTACATATTTTAAGATTGATGTATCAACAAGTTCAAATATCAGTTAGAACTTTTATAAGTCACACTGATTATAAGGGTGATAAAATTTCAAATTTGAGAGAAAATGTATCAGATATGTTTCTTACTGATTATTTCAGCTGCATGAGTGGCGTTAACAAGGTTGTATTTTAAGTCCATTATTATTTTCACTGTTCATTAATGAAGTTGTGAAAGAAAGATGCTTTTTTTCAGGTATCGAGTTACTTTTTAATGACATGGACACCATTTGTTTATTTAGTGATAGTGTCATAGATCTACAGAGGAAAATAAATGTTCTCGAGACTTATTGTAGAAAATGGCTGTTAAAGGTTAACCTTGATAAAAGTAAAATTGTAGTTTGTCGGAATGACGGTTATTTACTATCTGAAAAATGGAAATACAGTATGGTATTTTCTTCTTGTCTTCTGTGGTCTAGATGTGTTGAAAATTATTCATTGAAAGCATGTCATATAGTGTGCTCTATCACAAATCTATTTAACAAATGTCAAACGCTTGATGTCAAAACAGCTTTCAAAATATTCGACACTGAGATCAAACCAATTCTATTCTATGGGTCCGAAATTTGGTGATATAAATTGTATGATTGTGTTGAAAGAGTTCAAGTTTGATTTTGTAAAGCTTACCAAGGTCTAGGAAAAACAACTTCAAACAATATTGTCTTTTGTGAATTAAATCGTATGCCTCTTTACGTTGAACACAAAATAAGAGCAGTAAAATATTGGTGTAAATTATTACATTTAGATAACACAAGATTTACAAAGAAATGTTATCTACAGCAGTTCAGACATTGCGAATCAGATCAGCATAACTGGGTATGGCGTATTAAAACTTTCCTTCGATCCAGCGTTTGTGGTTATGTTTAGTACATGCAAGAGGTGGGGATGTCAAACTCTTCTTAAACAAATTCAAAGAAACTAAGAAGAATCTTGTGATGCAAAACCTAGTTGCGGGAATATCAGATTCATTTCATATGAATAAACATTATACTGATCTGATATTTTAGCACCTTATATTACATCAGTTTCAATTATTAAAGAGCATCGTCTGGTTTCCCTATTAAGAACATAAAATTTGCCCTTGGAAAATAACTTATTCCGTTTAAAGATAAGTAGCAATAGTTTTTGTAACGTTGTTTATTGGGTTTTAATGATGATTAATTTCATTTCCTATTTGTTTGTGAACATTTAAACGTCTTAAGAGCACAATATATACAGCGATCACTGCATGTTATCGCCATAGAGAAAAGGATGCCTTTGGAAAATTGATGTCAAATTCTAATTCTAAGATTACTAAGAATATAACATTGTACATACAATTGTCAAACATTTTACGCAAAGAATTTGAATATTGTGGATATTGATTTGCATTAATCACACAAATCTTGTAATACACATGATTATTGTCAACATCTGTAATTTGTGCATGGAGTAATTGTCTCATGCAGACACATCGATGTTTCAATGTTTAACTGTGTGGTGTGAAATTGGTACATTTTTCAACATGCATTTTATTATATATTTTGAATTATGTTGTTTAAAACTTCTTGTGCTGATTTATACCTCTTGTTCCAATTGAATTTATTGTGTTCCATGTTTTTATTTTATTTTTGATGAGAAGTAGATTTAACTTCAGTTATACGCTCGTTCATTATCAAAGAAGTCGTATAGTATTATATTATGTTATGTATTTTGAAATGTGGGCCAATGGCCTTATATTCTGAAGAAAATAAACTTCATTTCATTTCATTAAAACCAAAACATTTCAAATTGTATTCCTATTTCAACACAAAAATGAAACAAAATAAAACAGGTAACAAAAGATGTGACAGAAATTGAATTTAAACTACTTATAGAAAAACAAAGTGAAAAAAAAAACCTTTTATAAACATGAAAAGTTGCACTACTGTATAAGCCATTAGACTTTCATTAGTTACTGTTGCTTATTATATACAGACTAGTGGCCATAAGCTTCAATGAGAGACTAACCTATAAAATACATCTGCTGATGTCAAACTCTTACATTTTAATGATATTGCACCAAACAGTCATAACTGTGTTTACACCTGTACTGTGTTGTCTATGACATAAAACTATGTGTGCAAAATGTACCAAGTTGTCTTGATTAGGACTTTATGTGACCTTATATTGAAAGTCTTCTACTAGTTCCTTATGACCTACTTAGGAGAAAATAGTGTTTGAAAATTTGCCATTGTACAGTGCATCTCCTTTTTAAATTCCATTCTACTCAGCAAATCAACAAATGCAGACAGACAAAGAGGAAGGCATTATAAATTTACTGCAAACATTCATTTTGTTTATAAGAGGATCACCTACCCTATCTTGATTGCTTTTAGGCTTCCTCTGAAACTGTTGAGTTAAAATTGTGGAAAAAGCATTTCATTAATTATTTACCACTTGTACAGACAGAAAAATGCACTATACAAAAACAAACACACAAACAAAAAAACTTCAACACACAAAGAAAGATTGTAGAAAATCAAAAATAGACAATGAATAAGAAATAAAAATGGTTGAAAGATTAGATGGACAGATAGATAGATATATAGATGGATGGATAGACGGATAGATAGATAAAATAGATAGATAGATAGATAGATAGATAGATAGATACATAGATTGATAGATACATAGATAGGTAGATGGATAGATAAACAGATAGATGGATAGATAGATGGATAGATGGATAGATAGATAGATGGATAAATAGATGGATATATAAATAGATAGATAGATGGATAAATTGATAGATAGATGGATAGATAGATAGATAAATAAATAGATAGATAGAGAGATAGATAAATAGATAGATAAATAGATAGAAAGATGGATAGATAAATAGATAGATAGATAGATAGATAGACAGATAGATGGATACATAGGTAGATAAACAGATAGATAGATGGTTAGATAAATAGATAGATGGATAGATAAATAGATAGATGGATAGATAGATAGATAGATAGATAGATAGATAGATAGATAGATAGATAGATAGATCGATAGATAGATACATACATACATACATACATACATACATACATACATACATACATACATACATACATACGTAGGTAGGTAGGTAGATAGGTAGGTAGATATGTAGGTAGAGAGAGAAAGAGAGAGGGGGGCAATGGAGAGAGACAGGCAGACAGACAGACAGACAGACAGATCGAGAGATATAGAGGGGATTGATAAATAGAATCACGGGCAGACAAACAAGCAGGC
The DNA here is from genome assembly GCA_025770095.1 of Goniobranchus kuniei. Taxonomy (NCBI): domain Eukaryota; kingdom Metazoa; phylum Mollusca; class Gastropoda; order Nudibranchia; family Chromodorididae; genus Goniobranchus; species Goniobranchus kuniei. Next base: position 8,902 of record JAOYNN010233424.1, read on the forward strand.
AGGCAGACAAACAGACACTCAGACACAAAGACAGGCAGACAGATAGATAGAGAGATACAGACAGACAGATAGACAGAAAGACAGGCACTGACAGATAAATAGATAAGTAGAGACAAACAGGCAGATGTTTAGTTTCTAAACTGTAATACTACATTGCAAGAAGGAAAAGAAAAGCAGGAATATAAATACAATACTCACATACTGAGTAAAAGGCTGTGTATATATATTATTTCACATACACAAATAGACTGCTATTCATAATGCACCGTAAAAGTCATAGGAGTTAATTACTGCTGCACAACAGTGTGATTCCACTGTATAAACACTATTCTTCTGACAGGACATGCATAGATCTTACATATTTAAAAAAAAAGGCACATGAAAAAGAACTATTTTAGACCTGCTTGTTCTGCATCACATAATATTATACTCCTGAAATCTTTGCTCAATGGCCGTATTTGGAATAAAGGGTTGGTTGGGTAAAAAGGGTCACGAATTATTTGTGTAGACTTATGTTTATCCCTTATATTATTATGTTATTGAGAATAATACATTCAAGTTCTAGAATTTTTCAAAAGTTTCTCTCTAACCTTGTCTAAATTTAATTTACGTGAACTTTCATGAAAAACAAACTATAATTCCAATGTAAGAATATTTTCAAGTATATCCTATCCTCAAGTGGAATTTCTTTAATTGTATGAAAAAATTTAGGCTTTTTAAAAACATTATTGACAGTGAAATTGATACGTTCCTCCCACCTAAGATTGGCTCACGGAGTAATACCTAAAGATCTATATGAAAAACAATTTGTTGCCCAATATGGCTTAATTTCATTATTAATGTATATTGCTGTAATATCTGTTATAATGCACAGATAGTTAATGGCTGGTTCTTTTGTTTAGCAAGATTTAATGTAAGGTAATTTCACTGGCATCCCGCTAAAAATCTCTACAGTACAGCTTTACTTCACAATACTTCAACAGAAATGAAAATTTGCCCGCACATCTATTAAATAAAACAGTTGTACCTTTACACTTTACAAAGCTTTCAGTAAGAAGTATGATATCCAACTGATAACGTTGTCTCTTAAAACAGTACTGTCGTCCTGTTAACACCAGAGGCTATATTCAGGTGTGGAAAAAGTGGTAAAGTTTATGCACCAAAGGTTTCAATGTTCCCGACTTGAATTTTAATCAACAATATGGTTCTTTAAACCAGGCTTACGCCCAAAAGGCATATGGAAATTAATATTCTTGAACTTGTTGAAACTGATCTGCATGGCCTCACATGTCATCTTAGTACGTAGGAGGTTTCTTCTGTCAGAATAATAAAATACAAGACATTAAATCTTTACATTGAATTGAACGTAATCTTGGATTCTTTATTTCTTCTTTCAAATTCGACCAAATACTTCCATATCGATTCTCATTTGCTTTGTACAAGTATTAATGTATGTATTTATTTTTTATCTGTATATTTATTGATTTGATCATTTATTTTGTTTTATTATTACTTTTAATTGTCGGTTGGGAAATTGAGGTTGGCTTAATGAAACCAGAGAGAGAGAGAGAGAGAGAGTGAGTCAGACAGACAGACAGACAGACAGACAGACACACAGACACACAGACACACAGACAGACACAGAGAGAGAGAGAGAAAG
>JAOYNN010233535.1:0-10560 GCA_025770095.1 Goniobranchus kuniei
GTGTAATCTGATCTGGACCACACGCTTTGTTCGTTTTCAAGTTATTGAAGGTATTACTCACATCTTCTTTTTTAATAATTATGTGTTCATCACTATTATCTTTAAGTCTTTCTCGCAAGTTGGATATTTGTGTCGAGAAATCCTTTTCATCAAAACGTGCATAGAATGCTTTCAATTCGTTTACGTATTCTTTCTCTTTCCCACTTTCTAAATAAACAGTTGTTATTCTATCATTATATCCAATCAATACCATCCCAAACTGACTTTATATTCTTCGATCTAAACTTATCTTCTACTTGATCTTTGTATTGCATTTGGCATTCCTTAATTGTCCGTTTCAGCTGTCTTTGCACTTCCTTTTTCTTTGCTTTATTCTTTTCCATGAAAGCCCGTTTCTTATCATTTTAGAAAAGACCTCCCAACCACAGATGCATTTGCCTATTTGGGATGTATAGTTTCAAGTGATGGCGGCACAAATAGACATATCCAAAATTGAATCACCAAAGCCAGATGTTCCTTTAATATTGGCGATACCAAGGTCATCAACATTACAATGTGAAGGTTTATTACAAAGTAAAAAGCGTTAGGCATCATGAAACCTATGGGTTCAAAAGTTCCATTTTTATTCGTAAAAGCTTACTTTTGAAAGCACAGCGAATTAAATAGTGATACACCAATTTTATTAGCAACATGAAAGTTTAACTCGTTGTGAACTACTGATGGTTTTCGGTTTTTGTTTTTTGTTAGGTTTTTTTAAAAAAAAGTTCTGCAATGCTGAAGCCAGCACAATAACAATCTGAAAGGGACTTGAGGCAAAAGGCTGCAGGTTGTTTATTTCATGTGACCTATTTGTTGTCTTTCTTTTTTGGTTGGGGTGGGGGGGAGGGGTACATAGGATTGCGTGTGTGTGTGTGAGAGAGAGTGTGTGTGTGCGAGTGGGTGTATCCGTGTGTGTGAGAGAGACAGACAGACAAACAGACAGACAAAGAGGGACGGACAGACAGACAAACAGACAGAGACAGACAGAGAGACCATCCTCCTCCTCCTCCTCCTCCTCTTCATCGTCATCATCATCATCATCATCATGACCCATGCTATTTTGTAAGCTATCATTTATTCTTCATTTTGCCACTCTTTCTGGTGTGTTCTTTCACTTGGGAGACGGTATGAAAATGAAAACAGAATCCATGATAGCCGATGGGGCTGTAAAGCACATAATAATTATTGAATCTTTTTCAAATTTTGGCAGCAACAGAAAGTTATGTCAGGGAATAAAAAAAAATAGTTAAGCTTATGTTAAAATGAGAACTTACAGATTAACATATTCTCTAGCAAGTTCTACTTTTGACTTAAAGTTTTTATGTCTGAGGCCTGTCTATGTAAAATGATGTGCCTACTTTTAAACATCAGGTTGTATACATAGATTTGACTTTGTGAAAATACTGATTTTCTCATGAAAATACACATTTTTAAAGATGGATTACAACTTTATATCATGTGATTGGTTGGCATCACTGCATGTATCACTTAAAGCAAAGGGTTGTAGATTTTCTAAATTTGGTGCACGTTTATTTCAATTGATTGGAGTAGATAATTTTGTAATTCAGCATGTTGCATCACATTCAAGGATGGTTGAATGATATACCGATTTCAGCCGCATGACTGCTAAAGTTCAGGGGCAAGAAATATTTTACATTTTCCTCCCTGAAGAAGTCAATTGAAAGCAAACTGAATCAATTTCTGTTTTGTTTTTTTTTTATTTTATGTTTAAATGTGCTTGGAAACAAAATTATTGCAACTACCGACTGTTGTATGAAAAGTCACTTCGCAGTTTATTTCTATATGACTAAATAAGTGTAAAAGGTTTAATGTTGCACAAGTCACCTTTTTAACATCTCTTTTTGAACACATTTCTAGGTCATGTATGTACGGTGTTGTCTGGACAATTTTTGTGTGCACACATGATTTTTCATTACCAGAAAACATAAACTCCTGATAAACACCATTTAGAAACCTTGCAAAATTTTATCAGAATTTTTGCAAAATTTGGCTATTTTCTTGCACAAAATTCTTCCTTTTCTTTGCAAAATTTTGAACTATTTTTGTTCGCAAAAAAACTGCGAGGTCAGCTAGAATGGTCCTCGAAGTGCTCAATCAAAGCAAATAAAAAAAAGAAGGTAAAATCTACATATTCATCAGAAATCCAATATGGCTGCCATGGTCACTTAACCTCATTTGCATAATTTGATGATACTTAATGAAAGTTCATTTACTGTTCCACCCATCCTCCAAATATCACTTACCTAGCTTGCATACTGACAGAGACAGAATTTTCTTTTTTCCAACATTACCTTTTTTTGCCCATTTTCTTTCCAAACCCTTGGCAAGGGGGATTCTATAAGACCTGTAGAGCTTGACAACCAAAGTGTTAAAGAAATACTGATAAGGTATAACTTCTACATGTTTGTAATTTACAAAATCTTGATGAAAGAGGTAAAGCTGGAATTTTAAAATCTTAGTCAAGTTGTGACAGATGAAGGTTAAAAAAAGAGGTACTGGCTAGAATAGCACAGGCAACATCAGCACTTACCAAGCGCAAAACAGTGTGGAAGGACAAAAATATTACCATTAAATATAAGATCCACCTACTTTGCTCCATTGTCACATCCACATTCCTTTACGCTTCCTGGACTCTTACAGCAGATTTCGAAAGAAGGATTAAAACTTTCGAAATGAGATCTTCAGAAAGCTACTTGGCGTCTCTTACAAGGACCATATTACCAACACTGAAGTCATAAATAAAATCTGGGCAGCAATTAGTCCACACGGTGATCTCCTCTCCATCATAGAGACCAGGAAACTAAAATGGTACAGTTATGTCACTAGATTGACATGCCTTGCAAAAATGGTCGTGCAGGGCACACTACCCGGAAGGAGGAAGAGAGGTAGGCAAAAAAACCCAGATAGGAAGACAACATCCAGGAGTGGACAGGACGGCTCCTTGCTAAAACCCTGAGACTGGCCGAAAACAGAGAAGACTGGAGGAGGGTTGTCAATACGTCATTGGTGCTCCTACAGCCCCTTACAGCTACAGGGCAAAGGTAAAGGTAAAGGTAAGGTTAGTCAAGCTGCTTATACTTTGTGAATTTAAAAAGTTATATTTTAGGGTTATTTTCAAGAATACAAACGTCAGCGTTTTTCATGGATGACATTGTGCTTTGTAGTGAGTCCAAGGAATAGAATGTAAGTAAACTCGAAGAGATGGTGAAATGCACCTAAAAAGTAAAAAAGAAAAGAGAAATGAAGATCAGTCAGCGCAGTAAGGAGAATATCGGTATAAACCAGCCTGGTTTTTGCGTGATGTTGATGATACTTTTTCTTTATGCAAGTCTTCCATTCACAGATTATTCATTGCTAAGATAGAAGAGTTACTGAGTTATAGATCAATTTTATCTCGTTCATGTGTATTTTGTATTTTGTGAGTGAAGTATTTTATACCATTTTTCCATCCCTTATCCAGAGCCTGTCTGTCCAAAGAAAGATGGCAGAAAACCTTGCTATTGCCCAAGCTCAAGAAGAAGTAGTAAGAAGATTTTTCCCCCACTTTTAGGCTTAGCTTTCCATTACTGATTGGTATATACCGATCAACATTAGAAGCTGTCCATTTGGAAAATTACTCCTAACTTTGCAACCAGACAAAAGTAATAATTCAAATTTGCCATAAAACAAGTTTAACCTAATATCTTTTCAATTCTAACAAGTGTTTTGGTGCTGTTTAGAACGACATCTGCTGTGCTGTGTGAACAATAACTCTCCTTTGATTTTACAAGTTCAAGAATGAGTATGTCTGCCTGCAAGGTTGATATCAGCTGTGACACGGCATCGCATAGATCTTGCCAAAGCAATGATAGATGCCTGTGGTATGGCATTCCATTCTTAAACAAGAGCATTCCTCAACTGTTCAGTGTTGTTCACTTTATGGTTGGAATTAACTCTGCAATCCAGCTCATCCCACAGGTGTTCAATGGGAGAAAAGTGAGGTGAATATAGCGGCCAATGCAAAACTGTGTACCTTTGTTAGCCAAGGAAATTGGCGCATATTTGAGCGGTATGAGCCCTGCACGCCCTGTTGAAGGGTGTGTAGATCTGGATTGTTGGAAATAAATTTGTCACATGGTCTTGCAAAATGTCATTCAGGTAAGTTGCAGTGATAACATATCCATCAAAGAAATGGAGATCTGTTCTGTTATGTGAGCTGATGGTAGCCCACACCATCATATTAGCACCTCCCCATCGGTCAGCTACAAAGATACAGCTGTCTGCAAATTTTTCTCCTGTCCTCCGTCAAATTCTTATCCATCCATCAGCATGGTTTACACAAAAGCGTGACTCATTGCTGAAGACAACACCATCCCAGTCACGTAATGTCCATCTCAGGTGTTGATTCGCTCATTAAAGTCTGTTTTGTCGGCATTCTCTGGTCAGATTTGCCCCAGTGTATGATCAACGGCATGATAGGCCAGCATTTTGACAAACGTTCATAGAGTGTGCGTTCAGATACATTTCCATGCCCTCCATTTGTATAATGTATCCCATGCTTTCTCTGCAGCAATAAGGAAGCAGTCCCTCAAATGGGTTGTAATAATGTGCCAGTCTGTTCTCTGTGACCAATCACCCAGGGTTGTCCTGGCCGCGTCCTGTCACATTAACTTTGTGTGGCTTGAAATATTGTCCAAATATATATTGTTGATTGTTGAGTGGCTTACATTGAAAATTCTTACAATGTGCCTCATGGATATCCCAGCTTCCATCATGCCAAGCATTTTTCCACAGATAGACATGGCATTTTGCTGATAATTGATGGACTTTTAAGTGAAAAGCAAACTGTTTTTCTTGTTTGGAAAAGGTTTCTAAATAGTGTCAAGTAGTGATTTTGATGAACACATAAAATAATACATGCCTCGAGTGAAAATGTGTCAACATTAGGTGTCATGCGCACTCGCAGAAAAGGTGAGTGAGATTCCGCATGACACACAGGTTACGTTTAGATACTCAAAACAACACCTCGTGCTGAATTTCAGGCTGGTGAGCACTATTTTAGGCTGTTTGCCTATATATTGAAAATGGACAGTTTCTTATGCCTGTCAGTATATAAAGGCAGAGGTTCAGGGTGGTTGGGCAGACAAAGAGAGAGAAGAATAGTATTATTGAAATGACATTTATGACTTTTCCCTCTTCTTTGGTTTGTTTGTTTGTCTTTTGAGGTATTTGGGGGACGGGGAGAAGTTTGCTTGTTTGCATTTTGCTGTTTTTGTTGTTGTTGTTTATTATTTGTTTTTTGTTTTTTTATATTACTTTATAGATGCTTGTTACCTCTGAAATGTAATGATACAGTGTCCTGCGTTGAGATGAAGACAAAAAAAGGAAAAATGAAAAAGATGAAGTGCAGCTCATGACTGTGCTGACTTGCATCATTTTTTCCCTCTGATTTTTCCAGTATATCTCTAATAAGTATGGAGTCTTGCTCTTCCTGTCAGCACACCCTTCCTCAATCCAAATACATAATAAGCAAAACACGTTAAATTTAGCAAGTTCACTAGATCCTTTTGCATTGAAGTCATCTGATCGATTGAGAATTTTGTTTTTATTTTCAGTTTCAGACAATTTCTAGTTTTATGGTTTTATATCATCATGTTTTAAGGGGAATTTTTTTGTTTTATTGTGGCATTAACTTTACTCAGTTCTCATGGCTGTTAACATCGCATCAAAAATGGCAATACAGTAGAGCTGGCGGTCAGCCCCTACTCCCCTTTGTGAGAAGGCCGACATCACCTGTTGGCTCAAATTACCGATCTTGACATGCTTGACCTCATGGAACCTGCTTATGGTGGTGATAAGAATAATAATGTGGGAATTTCACTCTCTTTACTCTATCATATCTTCTCAATGCATAGGGCTAGCACTCCTCTTCAACATATCATTTTAAAGATCTTTCTTTTGCGAGTAAGCTGATACAAATTTTGTTCTTCTATTTCCAACAGTTATGCTTCTGTAGAGAAATTCGTTCTTGCTCATTTCACAAGTGTTCAATTTAAATTTTTACTACTTTGGTCAAGTTGGATCATATTTCTTGGCTCCTCCCCCATATACATTTTGAAAAATTTGGTTTTTATATTGTCAAGGTTATAATGTATTTTGTGTGCAAGTTTGAAGTTTGACTAGTTCTTGATAATGATTTTATACGATGTTGAAGTTATGCCGTTCTGATTATCACGGCAGATATAATATTGTTCCTCTTTTTTTCTGTTCTAGTGCTCTCTGTATAAAATTGTTAAGAGTTGAATTTTCTAAAAATAAAATTTCAAATGGAGAGATTGCGTGTTGCAAAATCATATGAGATTTGTAGATCAGATGGTGAGCGTAAACTCATAAAGAAACAGAAACTTGAGAAAAAAAAAAACCCTACAAGGTTGAACATTTTGTGACAGACATAATAATAGTAGGTAGCCTACAAGCGGAGGTCTCCTGCTTTACACGGAGTGACATCGTCAATCTTAAGATAGCTAAGTGAAAATAAAACGATATACACACATACGAGCACACCAACACCCCCCCCAACAAAAAACAATTATATTGATTGACTTGTTCCGTAGTTTTCTAACATGTGCATAGTATTTCTCACACTATCGTTTTCCGGATGATATTATTTTATACACTCCCTCTTTGAAGCCCGGTTTCCCCTCCACTATTTCCTCATTACCCATCTCCTTCTTCCGCGACTTTTAACCTCTCTCTCTCTCTCTGTCTGTCTCTCTCTCCGTCTCTGTCTCTGTCTCTGTCTCTCTCTCTCTCTCTCCCTCCCTCTCCGTGCCTGTTACCAGAGAGGGTAAATGCTGATGCATTAATGTTGACATGATAATATTATATCCTCTCTGGTACTGGTATTAATTCTGGGTAAAGCCTACATCTACATCTATATCTAGATCATATTAGATCTTGATCTAACATAATCTATAAAGGCTACTGCATGATCTATATTGTAGGTCTAGATCTAGATCTATTATGATCTATACCCAATTCATAGGGGTCAACCCGCTATTGTTGCGACCCTTTATTGCCGGAACCCGGTATTGCTTTGAGTTTGAGTATGTGTTGAACATAATGTGAGGAATCTGGTCTGTAGTTGGATTTAGATTGAGATATGGTTTAAGTTTTGATTAATTTACAGTTGATATGTATATTAATGTCGTTAAGTGTACGGTGGACGACTGAGATAAACTTACGCGTCTTGGGCCCATATGCCTACCAGTGAACTCCTGATGTACGAAACCCGTAAGATGTCAAAAAAATCGCAATTAAAACTAATACTATTAGTCACATCACAGCACCTTCAAACAACTTCTGATCTGATTGCATGAGCACCACATATCAGACAGAGGAAAACCAAAGTAAATTGACAAACAGTTACATAAATTTCACTTTCCACACACCAACCGCACTCATCATACTTGTCATACTTCATGCATTTTATTGATTTTGCTGAAGACACTCAAATAATACTCACCAAAAACAACAAACGTGTACTAATATTTTATTTCAGTAAATTAACCGATATGTCATGCTTGTAATCAATGTTTAGTATTATCCATGTGAGTTTGTGAGAGCCGTGTGTACCGATTGGATATCAACGTAATAACTTCAAGATCAGATAACTTGTCTTTCAAGAACCAGTCAATGATGTGATAAGTATGTTACACACTTCAATCTTTTGACTTTCATCATATTTTATTTGACTTAAACTACTATGACACCTGAGGTGCATGCCGATGTTTTTACAAGACCAGCATACCTTTGTCATTTCGTACAGATCATAATTTATATAATAAGCATTCAAAAGTGCACTCAGTATGTACAATATGCTTTATTTTGTAATCGTACGCAATTTTGTATGACTGATATGTGATACAATGGCTGCATTTATTAGTTTTAACTAGTTGTTACAAGTCAAAACGTAAATGCTACTGACACACCAACACAAACCGCCTGTTTACAGCTGTGTTCTCTCATGCTATGATACAAGAAATGCTTAAATTGTGTAAGAATGTAAGAATGCATTTTACATGTCAGATGTACACGTTTCGTAGTGTTTTGTCTCATTTTTTCCCCCACTCATGAATGTTTCTTTTTTGTTTTTTATCAGCTTGCAGGCAAAATGAAAGCAAGACAACAACGGCTAGAAGAAGAAGCGGCCAGGTAAACCACACTGTGTAGGAGATTCACAAAATTATGCGGTTATGGCACTTGTTTTAGATGTTGGAGCAATCCCATGTTCATATTAGTATTTTAAAGAAATATACAGTGAGTATGTTAAGTTCATACACTGCATTGGCGGCGTTCTATTAAAGTTCCATGATAGCTATCCGTGGTGACTTTTGTCAGCAATTCAATAGGCCGTATCACCCTTCCCTACACACCCACCCTTCCAGTCCAGCCCCTTCTGTCACATGACGTTGCTTACTTTTGGAGGTTACTAAACACTGCTCACATATGCTCCATTTGACCTTCATTTCGAGTACTGCCATTTTACCCTGCGCCAGACTGTGGTGTGTGATGGAGGCTGATGTTAGTGATAAATGGAATGATGTTTTGTGTACATCCTGGTTACCTCGCTGGTTAAGTTAAAAAAAAATGACTTGTGTGGAGCTGAGGCATCGTCTCGAGGGTATCGGCAACTGGAACATTATTCACACATAAAGGTGGCCTCAGTCCAGATTTTGTCTGTCACAGCCCTAAACATTATAGCAATTTCATTCAGATAAAGAATAAAACCAATTACAGATAAATGGATGACACCAGTTTCAGTTGAAGGACTTACACAATGACACCAGTTTCACTTGAAGGACTTTCACAAATTTCAAATGTAAGAAATGAACCAATCACTGATGTCTAGATTACAACAATATACGATTTAGAGATGGCATTTATTTTAGATGTAAGGATTACATCAATTTCAGAAGTTAATTTCCTGAGTATGGATTACAGCAATTTTAGATAATGGATTAGTTTTGTTTAAGGTGTAGAATATGAGAAGTGGCAACTAAAAGTCTACGTATAAGATAATTATGTCTGTTATTGAGTTCACCAGTCATCTGATTATAACAAAGAATATTCCATTTTTTATTATCAATCTTTTTAAGGAGATTTGCCCTTCCATCTGGGATGTCTTCTGCTGAACAGGAACAAAAGCAGATGTATAAGAATATACTCTTGTATGAAAATGATGTGGTGAGTGATACTTGTCATATACCTAGTTTCATACATTTCTATAGTTCTTCTTCATTGCATTCCTACATCAATTTGATTCATAGAACAATTCTACATCCAGACGCAGAGTGATTTCTCTACATTTTGTATGATTTAAGAAAACTGCAACAACCAGACTATTTCACATTGTCGGGATACCATAGGTAATGTAATTGTGATCACTTACATGGGTTTCAATTGTTCAGAAGTGTTAATTAGAAAACTGCCTATCTGACAAGATAGATATGAATATGAATATTGCAAATAAAAATCTTTATTTTTAGTTGGACACATTACTTTACCTTTGGAAAGCATAACTCTCAAATTTATGTCTGAAATGGAAAATTACCCCCAGTTTGAATTTGGGTATAGGATGTTTCCCGAGTGAAATTCCTCTTTATTCTGATGGCCATACCTGATAGAAAGGTACCTCTTCTAAGTTACAAATATCGTAATTTCTTAAGTACATGCTCTTAGTTCTTTTTTGTGAAGTTAAGTAAGTAGCTTGTTGCATAGTCAGGGCTCCCCATTATGCACAGATGTGCGTATTTTACCCCTTAAAACCTGCACATTACCCCTGTAAAATTTTTGTCTTGCGTGAGCATTACTCTTTAAAATTTAGTTTCTGGGGTTTACATAGCCTTTAAAACATAAGAAATGTGTGTCTCGCAAGCATCATTTTCACTCTTCTCTATCCCAAAGCTGAGTCAATGACTGATTTAACAACACAATCACACACAGATCTACATAGCAGTCACCTGTGTCTTTGTGTCTAAAGCAGTGCAGTCGACCTCCTTACAAGATCAGCTATGTGCTGTTTTCTAGAATCTCAAGCTCTGTCCACAAGCTTGCATGGCATTAATTGCCAATGACATGCCTTCACTTTACCCTGAGATCATCCACTCCTTCCCACCCTTCTTCTACTTCTACACTAGCATGGCTGTTGTTCGTTCCTACTAAGTCGTATTTAATACGATTTGTCAATATCATCTGGATAGGACTGGGCTGAGTTTATGCTAGAATGCGATGACGAGCCATTCAGCCAATCAGCGAAGCACAAACCTTAACTGTGGACAGTGGACATTTTTGCATTTTTATGGGAATCCGTACATTCTGAAAGTCGTCCTTGCCGCCCACCAATCCCAAACCAACCCAAAGCCTCAACACAGGCCCTGGGAAAAAATACAAAACTTAAACAACCCATGTTTCGCTTATGGTTTACAATAAAATATACCATACAATAGGAAGTATACAGAG
>JAOYNN010233646.1:0-10560 GCA_025770095.1 Goniobranchus kuniei
GGGGGGGGGGGGGGGGGGGGCCGGCCCGAGGGGCCCCCTCCTTCCAGTCAAAGTATAAGGTGTCCAAAGAAAATGTTTTGAAAATGATTTCATTTGTTTTCTGTAAATTTATCCGTTTCAACTGTCAAAAGATTGTAGGGGAATATCAATCAAGAATAAACACAGGTAGAAAGACATAGGTCTATGTATTATTATTATAATATGCTATTAGGCAATGCAATTCAAATTGCATGTGTGCATCAATGTCGTAGGTACTTTTTATAACGTTATAGCTACATCTAGATTGGTTGAACACCAGCATGAAATTTATCTCCCCAATTTGAAAGTTCATGGCTCTTGGTTGCTATTATTTCCTTGACATTCTTACTTTTTAACGTTTAAGTAACCATCACTCCCTTCCCACCCCTTTCTTCCAATCTCTGACATGTGTATTTTTGTTTTGTTTTTGTTGGGTTTGTTTTTATTAGTCTTGCTGCTCACGGATTAAGGCCCCTCCTCCGTAGAATCATCTGACATTTGCACCAGTGCTGCTTGGTGCATTGTGAAATGTTTCCAATATTGTTTGTTTTATGCCATATCACAAAGTTTTTCTAGGTCATTAAGTTGGTCCACTGTGCCTTTTTCTTGTCTGCTCATTAAAATGATCTATCATTGCTTTGTTGTTTGGTGCATTTTTATCAAACCTCAGAATATGTCCCAAAAGTTGACAACTGTTTTGAAGTATGTTTGAAGGCAATGAAAGTTGATTTGTCTTCTCACAGTCAATTGTTTGTTACTCATACTGCGGAAGGATAATGCATGCCATAGGCAATTCTCAGTTGTCTGTGACAGAATCTATGAAATCTGCATTTTAAAAAAATTCCTGATACAGTGCTTTGGCTTGTTATATCTCTAAATCAGTAAGTTACACTTCAAAATTGTGTAGCATGACAAAGTCCACATCATCGGTGCTTGCAAGTTTATTCAGAACCAACTGGGTTTGACTCCAATGATAATAAGCAACAAATTTCAATATGACAAATGTAACAAACACCCCTCTGAATAAAAATTTTGGAAACAAGGTGGCAATTATTTGGGCACATACACAGGCAAGGCAACAACATTCCTGCTAACAGAGCTGTGCAATCTGTCTTCACACAATCTGAACACAAGAAACACAGAGGAAAACCTTCAACAAACATACACACAGTGATCAATAGAGACCTTAATCGCCTTCAACACCACAAGGAACGACGGTCAGATAAAGATTTACCATTATAAGATCAATGGCACAGGACCGAATCCAATGGAAAATTTGTTAGGAATATTCCAAGAAGCAGCTGAGGTGTCCAAGGCTGACAATTAGAAAGCGAACGGCAATAAGTCAAGTAAGTCAAGTCATGCTCCAAGTAGACTATAAATAGTAATGGAGCCCAAGCTGCTCCCTTGTAGAGACCCGAGACTGATTTTGAGTGCTGCATATTCACGTCAATTTTAGTGTTACTGAGTAAGAAACGAATGACACTATGTTCGTCTTTATTTACTATACTTTACAGGATATGATGAAGCTTATGCCTGCAAATCTTATCAAACGTGACTGAATGTCCATTCCCGTTATATTTCGGGATTGTCTGCCAGAGCTTTCTTTATTAGCCATTTGCGACCTTCACTACAGCAGTTCTGACTTAGGTCCAGCGAGATGTTCATGGGCACTTTGGTTCTCTTCAATAATATCTATTAATTACAGCACTAAAAAAAAGTAAAAAAATAAAGTGCAAAAAATGTTATTGGCCTAAGGTTTGGCAACCAGACCTTTAACTTTCCCAGGTTTTAGTAATGCTATCATTAGGCTTCCATTGATGAATATTTTCATTCACCGTGAAAAAAAAAATTAAAATTACATTTTCATGTCAGAGTCTCTGTCAGTGACTGTGATCCATACTTGATTAATTCTCTGGGTTTTTCATTTTCACCACAGGCCTTGTTGCTAACCGATTTATGACGTCGATTACATCTTATTTGGCTACTTGGCTGTTTAGACCTCTTGGGCACTTTTGGAAAGGAGCAAAATCCTCCCCATTTTCGTTCTGACATGCATCTTTAAAATGTACAGAATTGATAACTATTGTTAGCATTTTTGAATCTTCATACCTCTGCCTGTGTTGAATTGTTGGCGCCGGAGGGGGGAGGGTATGTGGGTTCTAGGGTAAAGGGGCCCACCGACCAATTTTTTTTTCGCGCACGGGGATGGGGTGGGGGGTAACAACCATGGCACGGCCCTGAAGATAACTGTAATAATACATCAACTTAAAGCTTATCAATTGCAAAATGGTTCTAGATCTAAACACTGTTATCTAAGACAATTTTAAAAGGAAGCGAGGTTTAGACAAAATCGATGGTCTACTGACCAAAGAGCCACAGTGCAGAATGTTGACTGATTGCTATAATTAAATTCATGGTTATAGTTAATTTCCGTGGCTTCAGAAGATTTCATAAGATTTCACCATGGAAACTGTTGAATCACAATGGAGCACCAATAAAAGCCACAAATTGGATACCGAGTTATGAAGGCTTGACTCCCAAAAAATCTCACATACAGAAGACATTCCTAATTGTTCAAAATGCAGACATGACTTCAACAAGGCTTTCTTGAAGCCATTGCCTTAATATAAAAAAAGCTTCAACAGACCAGGAAAGAAACATCATTCAGTGTACTTTCATGAAACCACTTGACTACCTAGACTTTGCCAATGATAAGCTTTGCTTTCACAAAAATATATGAACTTAATTCAAGAGAAAACTGGGATCATCCACAAAATAGCGACATTTTTGGGGGTCATAGTCAACTGAAAAAATTCTACAGTCTTTGTAATTGCAAAATCTGCTAGTCTACAGCATAAATCTTTTGCTACGTTGAAGTATGATTGATGGAAACAGCAAATGTGAAAATCATAATGCAAAGGCACAAAAGCATTTTCAAGCTATGGTCTACCAAGTTACTTGGGAAGAACCAAAGTAAAGATTTTCAACAGAGGTTGAAGCAGTGCTAATATTACGGTTATGAATCAGTGCTAATATTATGGCTACAAAACGTAGACAATCACAAAAACTACATGAAATAATATCTTTTATCAACCATAAACAGACGTCTTGGAAGAATTGTCACAGCATTCTGCTTCAACTTATCTCAAAATCCATGCAACAAGAATCATCTGAAAAATATACAGAACCAAAAGATGGTGATAGGGCATGTGCACAGGAAAGACATGACACAATAACAGGACTGAGCCGAACATGGAACCATGAAGCCAAAAAAAAAAAGGATAAGCCGGCTAACATACAGCTACTTGGAAGGGAAAAGTGAAGATGAGATGGAAAAGCTGGTCAAATATGGGATGCAATTATTGAGTGTCTGGCTGAGGGGAGAAATTATAAATGGCCTGATGACCTCATTTTCTCACTGGCTATAAAGGCAAACAAATAGAAGAAGTCTCAGAATGTAAGTCAAATGTTTTTTTTAAATTTTGAAAACATCCAATGGGGAGCAAAGATCAGTTTCCATTCATAAGTTACAACTTCTGAACACTATCCAT
Source organism: Goniobranchus kuniei (assembly GCA_025770095.1). Taxonomy (NCBI): domain Eukaryota; kingdom Metazoa; phylum Mollusca; class Gastropoda; order Nudibranchia; family Chromodorididae; genus Goniobranchus; species Goniobranchus kuniei. The sequence goes on from JAOYNN010233646.1 coordinate 3,573, forward strand.
ACTGAAGTATTACATTGACATTAGGTATTCATATTTCTCCTACATGTTGGCAAAAATGTTTCTATTGATATTGTGTTTCCAGTAACTGTACTTACAGTGGCTCTGTAGTGTTGTGAAAAGAATTGGTGGACATAGCGTTTGATGATGCTGGTTTTCCCTGTGCCCAACTCACCAATGACTAGAATTTTGTACAGGTGTTCTTTCTTCTCACCCCCACCAGCCTGCAAAATAAAAGATTTTCAAAATTAAGTTGAAGGATGTTGATCATGAGCTTAATTCAAAATCTAATAAAACCATTGTGGTATGGAAATTAAGTGCGTGAAAATGGGGTAAGATTCTGACTTCACATATAGAAAACATTTGTTTAAATAAGTGAAAATGTAAATTTCATTACTTGCAATTGTGTAATTTTTTAAAACAGTGTAATCTAAAGCAAGTCAAGAAGAAGAAAAATCAGTATTGTTAGGGTGGTGTCGCTTTTTTATTTCAATAAATGATAGAGTAAACTAAAACAACCCCCCCCACCCCCCACCCCCCAAAAAAACAAACAAACCAACAAAACAAGAAGCAATGACAAGACCCATAGGCTAAAACAAAAAGAAATGACAAAACACACTCAATAGGTAGCTGACTTTTCGAAAAATAAATAGTTTGGGCTAAAGGAGAAACTTTTCTAAAAACAAACACAAAAACAACCCCAAAAAATTCAAACTCATAAACAATAATTTGATGACAAGAAAGGGTTTGGTCAGCTGCTTCAGTTGGTCGTCATCATCTTTTGAATACAATACAATGGACCACAATAGATAATAAGATGAAAGCCAGCATCCAACTGCATTAAAATATTCAACATGGTGGTGAGGAAAATAAAAGAGACACTTTCCAAAACTCTGAGAGTGTCATGAGGAAACATCAGTCAGTGTCATTTTCAGTGCAAATCTTTAAGCTGAGCTTTTATATAGCGGAGTATCCACTTCGTGCTCATGTGCAATGGGTCCCCAACCAACAGCCACATATCATGAAGGATGAGACAGGCCGTCTGTTAGTCGACTGTACAAATTTTGAGCATAGTGAGAAAATGTGAATGAAGGACTCAACTTTGCACTGCCACCGGCGAGATTCGAACACGACCTCATAGTCACTAAGCAAATGGTCTACCACTGGACTTTAACACGGCAATCCACAGCCAAACAAATCAACACACTTAGTCTAAGCATGAATATGCCAATGTGTTGTAGTGGCCAGCCTAAAGGGACAAGTGATGCAATGTTAATACATAGGTCAATGAGAAATTAATGGATCCATAGACATAACATGAACAGGAGACATAAGAGTGTCTATTATTCCCATTCATACATCTATGATTTGTTGCCAAAGGGCATGCCTTCTATGTACCGTGGATGTCTCTGTTTGGGGATGTTAACCATTTAGCTTACAGACTGGAGTGAATGGTCATTCAATGTAAAGTGGTCATCACAAACATGAAAATTTAAACAATCAGGATTTAATCATAAGGAACAAGATGGATCAGGTTTCAGTCTGACTCTGTACATTCTTATCTTCCTTTATTGGGCATTTTAAAACTTCGATGCAAAGTTCGCTTCCAGGTGTAATTATTAGACGAGAGAAAGAGCTTGCCACACAGCTTGTATTATGTACTATAGTTTATGCTTCAAGCTGTCAGAGGGTATACTGCAATTTGTTTTGGTGTTCACTGAAGATAGTTAATCACTCATTCTTGTTTACATTATTATAAGCAAAGTGATACTTGAAGTTTATTCTTAGCTGAAGATCCTTTGTTCGCATTGTTTTAAATTGTTTTATACCACATCAGCCTGTTACTATACAACTGTGTAAAATACGGGAAACACTGCTCCAGCTTAATAAGACAAGAACATAATCTACATATAATTACACTCTTAAAGTTGAATGGATATTATAATGACTACTGACTCTATATTTCTGTAACATATCTATTCAACAGGAATGAGCTCTCGGTGATAATAAAATGCCAAAAATGAAAATAAGGTATCTAGTTCTGAGCCCTCAGCGCCCACGCACACACATACATACACACACACACAACCCAAAAACAACATAAAACAAAACAAGCATGTGCGCACCTGAATACAATGATGATGAAGGAACTGACAATGTGGCTAAAAATTACGCCTATTCAGATTTCAACAGGTATGCCTCTTTAATTTCTTTACCGTTTTTTGCTTGTTGAGCATGTATTTTGTAAGCATGCATATATGTCTTTATTGCATGTACATCATTATGTCACAAGAATGATTCTTTGTATCTATTGACAAATGGAGCTGTTTCTATCTCTTATATACATGTATTATCATGTTCACTTTAATATGAAGAGCTTTAACATCTGTAAGTGAACATGGAGGTAATAATCCTATTGGTGTCACTACAGTTTGAAGTATTACTGTTTGTATTTAATTCTTAAATCTGTACAGCGTTTTGATACATCAGAGCGTCGAGCATCACCCGCTTCTTGGCCGCTCGAGATTTCAAAATCATAGGTCTTTATACTATGATATTTATACCATGATACATTTCCAAAAACGTTGAGGCATTTCTATTATCAAATCCCAAGTCTTCGGATTCCAGATAATCCCGTAGCACATTAATTTTCCAAAGGAAAATGCAATTGCTGAATGGAAATTTCATAGGAAATTATCACGGATTTCTGACAGGCAAACATCAGGATAATGCCTAATTCATCTTAACTGACATTTTGAATTTGCTTTAAAAAATGCAATATTTTGTCCTATCTTCGCAATGTAGCTGGGGAGGGATGGAGAAGGAATATGGAGGTAATGAGATACACTGTACATTGAAATGAGGCTTTTGCTGAGAGAGCAGATTCTCTAAAGAGATAAGTTTGGATAAGTTTAATCATCCATGAAGAATGTAATAGAAATAAGTGCCAAGACCTTTTTGCAGGACTTTCATTTTCTGTAAATTGTTAAAACTAACTGAAAGACTTGTTATAATGACAAGTAAACAGCAGCTGTGAAATGAAACTATATATTCCTTTGATAAGATGAGCAGAAACTGGCGGAAGAAGGGAGATTGAGGCAAACATTTTTATTTTAGGGATAAAGCTAATTGAATAGACAGAGAGTTAGAAAGACAAATACCAAGGCAAATAAGTGAATAAATAATCATGTATATCAATAACTAAATATAAACACTGACAGGCACACGGACAGACAAACGGATATATACTGAATAAACAACAAAAAAGAGATATAAACAGGCAAACAAAAGTACAAACAGGCAGACAGACGGACAAAAATATGTTACGATAGATAGATAAATAGATGAACAGGCAGACAGGCAGATAGACAGATAGATAGGTAGATAGATAGGTATGTATTTGTGTATGTGGCCATAATTATTAGACAAAACTGGATTAAATATTTTATTTGGTGATAAAGCATTATTTCGAACTTTTCTTATTTGCATTTCTGTCGCGCCAGCACATAGCGTGAAATCGGTGAAGCGTGGTCCAGACATGCGACTGGCTTTGATTCGGAGAGGGAATCCAGGTGTGTAAATTGCCGAGTAAGAAGAAAAACAGGTACTTTCTCTGCCTGATGCCAATTATTTTATTCTGAGAGGCAGGTCAGCAGACACTCTCTCTCCCCCACATCTCCTAGCTGATACTGAGCTTGATCGTGATTTGAAAAGTACGCAGTTAAATTATGAGGTAGAGGTAGAGGTACCTAAGAGTAATAGATAAGTGTAATATATAAGTAGCGATGTATAAAAGGACTCGATGAAAATAAGAGGCAGAGCCGGGAATCATGGCTGTGACAACAGTGTTCCGTAAAGTTACAGATACAGATAGAGTACTAGTCCATAATCTCGCGCCGAGTAGATTGGCTTGTATGTTCATCGCTTGTCCATGAATAAGCCATTGCTTCGCTCCACCTTTTCAACTCCATGTGGAGAATACAAAGGAGCGACCTGTTCGGCACATAGCAAGAGCACTCTGACAAGGCCGTACTAATTATCGTAGGAGTAGAAAAGTATTGCACCAGGATAGGAATTACTAAATTTACCATGTACTGGGCTTGTCCATGCTAGTGCTGCCGGACCAAATCATCAATCCAAATCGTGTGGATGTTAAAAGTTGATAAGACCCATGTGAAACTGAATTAACCGCTTACAAAAATCAACAACAACAAAAAAAACAAAACAATAAGAGCTTTTTATACAGCGCTAAATCCACGAAATATGCTCGAAGCACTGTGCAAATGTTCGCCGTAGGCCTTTTCCCACCAATTACCTTCTCAACTCCATGTCGTGGAGTGTGCAGACATGCAGCCATTTCACGGGCGCACTCGCTCTGACATACTGACACGATCGTCCTCGCCTTAGGTCAGGTACTCAATAACACCTGATTGGGTTGAGGAAATTGTGTGTAAATAGACTTTTCCAAGGACTTACAGCGTCACGTCGAGGCCCGGATTCGAACTTAGAACTTCGCAATTACAAGTCAGTCACACTGCCACACCTTTCAGCAACAGACACTCCACCAACTCAATTATACATCACTGTGGAAGCGACTTTGGTCAGCTCTCTCCACTGTTGACGGTTGGTTTCTTCCCTGGACCAGAGTGGTGGCAAAGTCAGCACCTGTCCATCCTTTGATGTTCACCGATGTCTTTTCATGCCTGCATTTTCATCTGAATCCTTCAACTGTGCCCTGGGGAATGGTCTTGGACAGTCCTGAGGATCTTGTGTAGTGGCCGTGCCATTATAACTTCCTTCCCCGAACAGCTGATAGGAGTTTTTTGGAGAAATCCTAATGTTCTTTGGTGGTGGTTCGTACTGCCTCATTGCTCACGTGGTTTTTGTAGCTGATGCCCAATACCTTCTTGTAGCATGGCATTTGCATAGCCTGAAATTTCTGTCCAAACTCGACTGTAAGAGACCACGATTCACACGCACAGATGATGGAAATGACCAGCGCATGCAAAAATGTGAGTTTTTATTTCTCAGCAATGTTCTTGTCTAAATGGGTTTCATTTTGGCAAATGCGGCTGTGGTCATGGCTATTCTGGTCATGATCTCTTGATCCCTCTTCTGATATGACCGCCCAAGGGGCTTGAATTTGGTCTCATTAAGTGACCACCGCCTCGTAAAAACAAATTTCAAACTACAAAAACACAAACTGTGGAAATGCACACAATGAAACGAAGGAACGTTAAAATGAATATTGCCGATATAACCAACTCAGAGGACAACAGAGTCAGATACCAACACACCTACGCTAAGCTGTTAAATAAAATAGTTCATTGAAACGCCCAGCGTGCAATAAAATAAAACGAAAGTGCCATCTACCAAATAAAACACGTTCAGTCAATCACTGAACAATCTTTTGGGGAGAGCTTAGGTTATGTACGAGTAAATAAGACAAAACGAAGGAAGCACAATGACCCACTGTTGTCTACTCGATCGAAACTACAAAGAGATCTAAGAATCAAAATTCGGAACACAGATGACAACGAAAAAGAGTCAAATTTAGAAGTCGAATGAAATAAAGCTTCAGATGCCATAAGAAAAGGGCAAATTAACATAAGAAATGAAGAAATGAAAAAGAAATATACGCAGTTCAAAATGCGATCAAGCGATGTTCAAAGCGATCAAGCTACTAAACCAGAAGAAATATGAAAACCACAAGTGGAAGTTCATAACGGTTTGAAGCAAAAAGCTTTCGCGGTGATTTATTGCAAAAATTCACGTGAGTGATCGAAGTCCACCTTAGTCTGCATTCAAGATAATACTGTATCAACATATCTCTCTTAAGCACACCATTATGTAATTTTGATCAGGGCTAAAAATACACATATCTAATGAGCAATTCTTATTTATAGCACAACGCAAACCACGGTTCGTTTTAGATTCGACTGTGCCAAGCACCGAATTTACATAGCAATGACAACACAAAGAGGCATATTTAGTTGGAATTTCATGATTGATACGTAAAGGCATATTCAAAATGAAGATTCCTACGCTATAATAAGCAAGCGTCCATATGCAATCATTTGCCATCGACCCAAACACTCCGATATTGTCGTGATCTAATCGTCATACTGAAGTGCAATATTAATCTTAACATTGCAACGACTTATACATTGTTGACACGGTTATTCGATGTCATGAGGTACGCCAATCTGAATGAGACTGCTTTATCAGCATGATCGTGTCGGTACGCACAAACAAAGAGCCAAGTCCGTGAAACTGTGATGTGCTGTGTCAAGATTCGAACAACATTTGTTGGCGTTGTGGAAATTAGAACACCCGCCTTTGAGCGGTCCTGTTGAATTCCATTAAGACATAAGATGTTTTTAAGTAAGGATTTAACAGAATAAAGGAATGTGAATGGGCTGCCACTAATACTTGACACAGTACATAGACCTTAAAAGCATAGATCTAAAGAAAAGAAAAGAAACAAAGAAAGAAACCCTCCATGGGTTGATTCTCCCCGGCACTACCTTATCCCCCGCGTTCCGTTCCATTCGGTGCAGTGATATAAGTGACATTATGTCCTACCTTTTGGTACTCAAGTCAGGAAATGAGTAAAGAGGCGATACCCATGCCTTTTACGTTGTCCTTAGTAAAGAATAAAAAGTAGCAATGAAAGTAAAAGACAGTTTGCGATCCACAATGCGGCCTGTATGTGAGTGAGTGTGGAATTGGTGTGTGTGTGTGTGTATGTGTGTGTGTTTGTTTTGTTATGTGTTTGTTTTGTTTTTTTTTTGTGGGTGTTTTTTGTTTGTTTTGTTTTGTTTTTTGTGTGTGTTTTTTGTTTGTTTTGTTTTGTTTATTTGTTTTGTTTTTTGTTGTTTTTTTTGTTTTCTTTTGTTTTTCTTTTGTTGTTTTTTTGTGTGTTTTTTTTTGTTTTGTTGTTTTTTTTGTTTTGTTTTGTTTTGTTTGTTTGTTGTTGTTGTTGTTTGTT
>JAOYNN010233757.1:0-10560 GCA_025770095.1 Goniobranchus kuniei
CTTAAAAATTACAACCGTCTCTGAATTTCTGACTTCTCCAGGTAGTGAGTTCCAAAAATGGGGTGCCGAAAACAGAATAGATTCTTCGCTAATTGATGCAAGTTCGAAAGAGATGTCTTGCTTAATAGAAGGTTCTATACCATTATGTCCAAATAAATGAAAAATAAATCTTAGCAGGGTTCGGAATTTAAGCATTACAGTTATATCCTGGTTTATCATCCCAACTTTGCCAAATGCTTGGGGAAGAGGGTGGACATTCAGTTACTATGAAACGAAGGCACCACACTATCTGTGATTAACCATATTTCTATTCGGGTAGGTCCCAGCATTAAAGTAGATATAAGATAAAATTTGGGTTCCAAATTTTCGTCGCCAGAGATTGGCAACGTAATGTGAAACTTCCTAATAAGATTAAGAATTCTTGTCTACCAATGTTTCCCATCGCCAGATTTTTAATAAAAAAGAAGATAGCTCCCGCCTGATTGTTTAGTTGGTCATCTTCTTACTTTATTTTTGGGGGGAATGACATTACGAATCAGCCAGTAATCCATGATTGCATTCGAGCAAGACTCATGTTTTTAACGAAATCTTTTCAAAAGTAATATTTTCTTCCTGAACAAACGTCTACTACGTATTTTACCCATTGGTCTATAAGGCATTGGCTACATATCTCTGTACATGCGAGTGATATATTCGTGTTGTTAAAGGATAACATCTTGAAATTCTACTTCTAATAAAGCTAGGGCCGAATTTGCGAACAGTATATTCTCAGACACTACGCAATGAAAAAATAAAAATACGAATAGTAGGTTTACGGGATAAAATCTTCATTTGGATCAAATATGTAAGAAGAAAACTCATTTAAGCTTAGCTTCGATCTTTTGGGGGTCTGTTGAAATCATATGATCTGGAACTCACAAATTATAATGTTTTATCTCACATAGCTACAGATCGCACCGATAACTCCGTTGGTAGAGCCTCAAGCATCACAGGGTCTGGGTTTGAATCCGTTGGTGGGCATTTTTTTAACAACTCAGTTTGTTTTCTTTTCTTCGTTAATATTAAAATTGTTTCCCTTTTCAGAACAAATTCAAAATTTGCGTATTTCATTTCTATATAGGCCTAATCTATAATTAGGATTGTTTCGAAATTTTGTGCATTTTTACATGTATGTGGGCAGTATCTGTTCAAAGAAGTGTAACTTACACAATGTAAAAGTATGTCTGTGGGAGAGGCCGAGAAAAGGTGTAATTCAATTCATCAACTATGAGAGGACAAGATTAGTGTTATTTGTGAGAAACTCCCTTATTTTGATAGTGGCCAAGACCACGTGCCTCCGAAGGCGCAGTTAAATTACATGAAATTTGTATTTCCTAAAAAATTAAATGCCTTGACATAAACGATTTCAGGTTCGTTTGTCAGAAGTGGTGGTGAAACATTTTCCTTGTTTCTTCTCATACAACGACAACGGCCTTGGACCGACGTGCAGCGTTCATATCCGATGTGTAACCGTTCTTATTAGTACTTTACAATTTACTTTGCCCTGTCCGACAAATAAAAAAGTTCCCTAAATTTCTTTGCTGTTAAACCCGATACATTTTATTATCATTATAACTTTTTTCTCATAACGTTTGCGTGGCTAGCTTGGTTATGCTTTTGGACAGGGCAGCGATTATTCAATTTTACCCTGTCCTGAAACCCGAGCGAAGCCTGGCATCCCAGCTAGTAATACTAATATACTCATTCCGTTACATTTCTTGACCCCCTTACATTTCGCTTGATCCTAACCTCTAAAACCCGTTTCCAGAAATTGTTACGTGTAAGCTCAACCCCCTAAACCTCTTCAGGGAAGCATTATATCCAAACAGTATAATATTATTACCTCCAATGGTGAGAAAGGCCTTTTGAGCTAAATAGTTCTTTTCCAAATTTACTTTTTCTGCCCATGATAATAAAGTTTAAGCCACCCTTATGCAATTTACTACGCATATCTAATCGTTTTACCTTCTTAAACGCTCTTCTGTTTGCGAAACGTTTCCGCCATGTAAATTAAAAGAAGCAATGTCGCAATTCTATAAATGAGTAGATGTGGATTTGACCGTCTCCCGTAAAGATTTATGCATGTATGAATAAAAAACATTCTCGATCTTTGGCTGATATCATGAGAAATGTTCATGGTTATAAGGTCTTTCCAGACATCTTAGATCACTGGTATTTCCTTCAAACTTCGTTTTTGTTTTCCAAATATTTTCCTCCTATTTCTAGCTCTGGATCTTCCACCTTTAATTTTGTTTTTTACAGTTATCTATTATCTCATTAATTATCAGGTGTAGTTTGCATGTTTTATACATATATGAATTTAAGTGTTCTTTAGAGGCACGTGTTTATTTGGTTTTGTCTATGTGCATGGCACTGTAACCATTTCATAATCCAAAATCTTTTTTGTGTTGTCTTTTAGCATTTTACATTTTTAACTGGCTTCAATAAAAACAGATGTAGGCAGTACAGACGTAATACAAATGAAGCTGGCACACTTTCATATGTTAATATCTCGATGATGATATCAATATTATATAACAAATTAATAATAAAATCTGATTCATTTTAATTTCATTTTGATATTAAACAGTTTTTGACGTATATCGGTGAATATACATGTACAAACGAGGTCTTGCACGGCATGAAAAGAAATACGGGAGAAAAATAAAAAGTCGGCATTCCCACAGTGATTATCTTCCTGATATTTTCTTGCATTACCATTGTGTATGATTGTACTTAATATGATCAAAACAGGTTTGTAAAATCAGGACATTTTGTAAGAAAATGATTTACGGGAGATCTGCATAACAATGACAGGATATCAAAATTATCAATTCATGATAATAAAAAAAATATGCGAAATGAGGAAAGTCATAATACTGTATTTAAAAATCCTCTACAAAGAATTGGGCATTTAGATAAAAGAAAATGTTCGATTAATAGGACATTCTTGCCTAACACATATTATCTAAAAATCGTCAAATTCATCAACCCGTGGTTACATTGCACGTGTCGAAAGGGCATCGTGATCGAGGGGAGACAGGACTATCAGTTTTGGTAAAACCGATGAAACCAGTTATCAGTGTCCACCTTAAAAAAATAATCTCAACATAGAGTCCGAGGTAAAGCTATTCTGACGACCTGTCCGAAAGTCCGTTGAATGTAGTCTTTTTAACGAGCATACCACAGTACGTTTAAGGGTATTATTTAAAGTTGGAGGTGTTGCCAACGTCCTGACTCCTTAATTATTAGTTGGTTTAAATCTTTATGTCACGACAGCCAACACTTGAACTAGTTTCTTCTCTTCTTATATGCTGTAATGTCATTCAATCATGTTCTCTTCTCCTGAAAAAAAAAGTTACATCATTCCAAAGGCGAAGAAGAGTGTGGAAAACAGTTTATCGTAAAACCAAAAATTGAGGTTGAAAATTTTGAAGGAGTCGCCAAACAACCATTCTACAGGATGTTTTTCGACCACAACAGCCATAAGAAGCCACTTCATCACAACGCGTCGTTGAATGCCTGGCACCAAAAACCATCCTAAACTAGTTCATCATAACGTGTCTTTTGAATGCCAAGCTAACGAGCGTACCAGAGTAAACCAAACCAAAACGAAACAAACCGAAACAAAATAAAAGAAAAAAATCGTCTACAGCATATTATGGTGTCCCCAAAGCTGTCACTCATGTAAGTCTGACGTTTCTTGAATTGTTGGATCGGACGAGAACTGATATTTTCAACGATGTATGACCGTAGACATCAATTCGCAATTTGCTTTGTTTCTGTGTTTTGTTGTCACTAATTACAATTTAAAGAAGAGCATTTTACAAATTAACAAACTTATAGCTGGTCAATCTTTACCTAACCAGTATATTATTCCTATTAAGAGAGAAATTAGGACTCCAAAGTATACAAAACCAGTATATAACAACTTGCCACTGAATTCTAAGCTATAGCAGGTACTACAGCAACCATGAGGCACAAATTTAAAAAAAAATAATAAAAAAAAATCAAGGGCACTTGTCGATGCCAGACGCCCACCAATTAAAGTACTGGCAACACCTAACGTTGCTTGACTAAAGGGATCGTACCATAGCGCTATTGTCAAGTTGGAATGGCCACCGAGAGGCCCGCTTTCTGAGTTGGTAGAGCGGCTGACTGCCATGCAAGGTGGCCCGAATTCGAACCCAGCCGGGCAGTGGATTTTTTGCGGCCCCCTCTATACACCCAGCAGTATAAATGGAGAGCTAGGTCTTTTTAGACTTGGCAAAAGTAAAGTCGGCGAGGAAAGCAATTGGAAACTACAACATTATGTTCCGTATGACTAGTAGAATTAAGGCTCTACCCCTGATTCCCCTACACTCAGTCATGGGTAAGGGACTAATATTACTTTACTTTTATGGCCACAGATACCAAATGTCAATTTATTGTGTTTGGAGATTTGTTGATAGACAAAGCAATTTATAGACAAGCACTTTACAAATAAGCTTAAATATAGCAGGCCACTCTTCATCTGACCAACGTTTTCCTATGGACGAGGAAAGTCGGCACCGAAAACCATACTAAACCAGTTCATAATAACTTATCATTGAATGCCAAGCTTACCAGCATACCACAGCAAACAACAACAAAAACAAAACAAAACGAAACAAGAAAAAATCGTCCACAGCATGTTATGGTGTCCCCAATTGGTCACTCACGTAGGTACTTACCACGTCCGACGTTTCTTGAATTGTTAGATGTGACGAGAACCGATATTTTTTAACGATGTATGGTCGTAGACTTAAATTTGTAATTTGCTTTGTTTCTGTGTTTTGTTGTCAGTAATTACAATTTAAAGAAAAGCACTTTACAAATTATATCATACATAGCTGGCCACTCATTATCCAACCAGTATATTATTGCTATTAAGAGAGAAAGTAGGACTCCAAAGTATACAAAACCAGTTTATAACAGCGTGTTACTGAATGCCATGCTAAGGCGGGTACTACAGCAAACAGTGAACACAAGAAAAAAAGTGAACAAAAAAAAAACAACAACAACAAAACAAAAAATCTGGAGTACATATCGATGACAGGCGCACTCCCATCAACGCACTAGCAACGCCTACCATTTCTTGACTTCAGTGATCGTACCACAACGCTATGTTCAAGGTGATATGGCACAGATATGAAATGGCCATTTTTAAAGGTATTTTCCCAAGGACAGGTCTGGAAAATTCGGCCACAACAGCCATACGAAACCAGTTTATAACACCGTGCAGTTGAAAGCCTGGCTTAACGAGCATACTACAGCGCATGTCCGCTTATTTTTGCAAGTTGGGAATTTTGCCATCTTCCTAACTTCATAATCATTTATTGTTCCAAATCTTTACATCACGACAGTCAACGCTTACTCTAGTTGCCTTCTCCTGAAAACAAAAAGGTTACATCATTCCAAAGACAAAGAGGTGTGGGGCAAACGCTTTATGGTAAATCCAAAATTCTGCTGGACAATTTTGAAGGAGTCGCCAAGCAACCATTCTAGTTGTTTTTTTTCCAGATTTAAATAAAAAGTAGGCTAAGAAAAAAAGTAAAATTAAATTGAAAACGCCAAAACAAAACAATAAATTCATGACGGACTGTATTCGTTTTGGATGCAACAGGCCCTAAAACAATGAAAGAGATACTGCAAAAAAAACAACAACAACAAAACAAATCTCTACAGCACGAGGTGGGCCCAAGCGTCGTCCATCTAAATACTAACCACGCCCGATGTTGTTTAATGTTGGAGCTCCAACGAGAGCTGGTGTTTTAAACAAGGCATAGCCGTTGAAATCAAATGCCAATTTGTTGTGTTCAGAGTTTTGTTGTTAGACAAAACAATTTATAGACAAGCACATTACAAATAAGCTTAAATATAGCAAGTCACTCTTCATCTAAACAGTGTTTTCCTATGGAGAATGAAAGTCGGCACCGAAAACCATACTAAACCGGTTCATAATAACGTGTCATTGAATGCCAAGCTAACGAGCATACCACAGTAAACAAAAAACAAAAACAAAACAAAACGAAAAAACAAAACAAAAAAATCGTCTCCACCATATGGTTTCCCCAAGCGGTCTCTCATGTAACCTAACCAGTATATTATTGCTATTAACAGAGACAGTAGGAATCCAAAGTATACACAAACAATATATAACAACGTGGCACTGAATGCCAAGCTAAGGCGAGGAATACAGCAAGCTGTGAACACAAGAACAAAAAAAAAGCAATTACAAACTACAACATTATGCCGTATGCCTAGTATAATTGGGGCTCTACCCCTAATTCCCCTACCATCAGTCATGGGTACGGGACTAATATTACTTTACTTTTATGGCCACAGATATCAAATGTCAATTTGTTGTGTTCGGAGTTTTGTTCTTAGACAAAACAATTCATAGACAAGCACTTTACAAATAAGCTTAAATATAACAAGCCACTCTTCATCTGACCAGTGTTTTCCTATGGACACGGAGAGTCGGCACCGAAAACCATACTAAATTAGTTCATAATAACGTATAATTGAATGCCAAGCTAACGAGCCTACCACAGTAAACACAAAAAAAAAACCCAAAACAAACAAAAACAAAACAAAACGAAACGAAACAAAAAAAATCGTCTACAGCATATGGTTTCTCCAAGAGGTCACTCATGTAAGTACTTACAAATTCCGACGTCTCTTGAATTGTTAGATCGGACGAAAATCGTTATTTTCAACTATGTATGGTCGTAGATTTCAATTGGCAATTTGGTTTCTTTATGTGTTTTGTTGTCAGTAATTAGAATTTAAAGAAGAGCACTTTACAAATTAACTCAATTATAGCTGGCCACTCTTTACCTAACCAGTATATTATTGCTATTAAACAGGATCGTCTATCAATGGAGACACTTGGTATTATACGCAAAAGCTCCTCTCCTTACGCTTTGTCTTAACTCTTGTGAAGGAAAAATCGCATAACCAAGCTACAGTGGTCGAGCCTCATCCGGTAACTACGCCAGGTGGCATTTTTCAGAAACTGAGAGCGGATAGATATTTCTCCAGGATGAACCTCAGCAAAGGATACTAGCAAATCCCTTTTAGAGAAGAAGACATCTAAAAAACAGCCTTCGTGACGATGGGAGAACATTTTGAATTTCTTCGCATGCCATTTGGTATGATGACCTCTGAGCAACTCTCTATGGTGTTGTTGCGGCGTGACATGGACTATGTTTCTTATAACGTGGGCGATTTGCTAATTCACACAAACAAAGACATTCAAAGAACATGTAGAAACTTTGGGTGAAATTCTCAGACGCTTGAACAATGTCAACTTGACAGCTCGCCTATCCAAGTGTTTAACTGGAACGCTTGGAATTAATTTCATTTGACATTTTGTTAAAAATGGCACAATTGGTTTGCATGACGATAATGTGTGTAAGGTTAGAATGCAGTTAGACCAATAACTAAGAAAGAAGTGAGATCTTTTGTGAATTTAGTTGGTTATTATCAGGAGTTTATTTTTAATTTTGCTGCTATAGCGGTGCCATTAACAGATTAGTTAAAGAAAGGTTTAACAGAGGAAATCAATTGGCTTGAAGCTCAGGAGAAGCAATTTTACACGCCTGATTTTAGTAAAGAGTTTATCTTGAGTACAGACGCTTCAGACAGAGGCTTAGATTGCACATTTATGCAACAACGTGATGGTAAATTGTATCCCATTGCCTATTCATCGAGGACATTAAGACCTCAAGAGATAAAATAGTCATTAACTGAGCATGAATGCCTAGGCATTATTTAGGCAGTAAAGTTTATCAATACTGAGTGCCATTCATTATTGGCCAAACTTTAACGGATTATAATTCCTTTAATGTTCAGGCTACCTTAAGTTGGTTGGTATCAAAGTAAGGCTTATCTACTGCCGAGCAAGGTATAAGGCACTTTATCGGCGAAAATGCCAGATAAAAATGTAATTTTGGGGAATTCTCCAAAGGACCCTAAAATCAAGTATGCACACTTCAAGATACGAATTGTACACACAAATTCTCTGGCAAATGCTTTGTCCAGCAAGACAATGCCCGTGCCCACACGTCTACATTAGCAACAACAACAAAAAAGTTTCTGGCGGAAAAAAAAACCCATTGAAACCCTGAACTAGCCTTCTAGCTCGCCAGACATGAACCCAAAGGAGCATTAAAATTTATGGGATGAGCTTGGATGGCGGGTTCGAAAGCGAGGTGATGCAGTAGTATCATTCAGCTGCAGACAGCTCTGATTGAGGAATATCAGGTAATTTCTCAGGAAACGATGTCAAGATTGACCAGCTCAAAGACACTTCTACTCATGGCATGCTGCCAGGCTGAGGGATGTTATACCCACTATCAACCCCTGGACATTATTTCCAGTCAGTGTCGGAATGCACCAGGACCTAAGGACACTAATAAGGCCAGGATTTAAAAGCCGTTGGCTGAATGTTCTACGTGAAATAGATTTATTGATGTTGGCTTAAAATACTTGGATTTGTATTGGGATTATATGTTTCTCTATTACCCTTTTGAATCCTGTATTTTAAGATTTGTTTTTAAGTCTTTTAACTTCAATGTTTTTCAATAGTTAATTTTGAGCTGATTGATCATCTTTACATAACTACAATTTGTGTGGCTTTTTGCTTTGGGCCATATCACATTTATAAATTGCATTTAGACCCATTTTGTACATTTTGGTGAATCCAAAATTAAATTCCCTTTCTATTGATTCCAATAATTGCTGTTTGGGATAAATCATTTTCCGAGTTACAGCTGGTTAAAGTTTGGCCAGTAATTAATGGCGTTCAATATCTGTATGAAAAGGAGTTTGTGAAACAAACAGATAATTGTTTATTGAGCAAATTGTTAAGGATCTAATACATCATTTACAATGTTCCAAATATTTGCCTTCACAAATTTTTTTCAAAGCATTTAATCACAATAGATGTTATGGCAACAACAGGTTTTAAGTCATTCAAAACACATATTTTCGGTTTCTTAGGCACAAGCAAAATTTCTGCGTTTTTCCAGATTAATGGCATATAGTGGAAATTTAAAGATTCATTGAACAAAAAGGCAAAAATGTGAGAAATTTGAGGGCTACAACACTTCAGAACTCTTCCACTCACTCCATCCGGGCCACTACACTTATTCTGATTGACATTTTAAGAAAGTAATGAAAGATCTCTTTCACTAAAAACCGGACAATGACTTTCACTCCCTTTCTCTCTTAATATTTCTTTTCAAGATTGATGTTGTTCAGTAAAATTCAGGGTATCAAAACGGCAATAGAATTTATTAAGTTGATTGGCATATTCTTCCTCCTTTGGAACCCTAATTCTGTTCTTAACCTTACCATTGCCCGCCATTTTTCTAGCAGATTCCGAAATAGCATTCATGTTATTAGATTTAAAATCCTTTTCTAGTTCATCTTTGTCGGTGTTTTTACATCCTTTATTTTTTTTTTTATTAACCTTTCTCTTAACGTCTATTAGTTCATCTAAGGTCCGTGTTTTGAAAATCCGTTTGTTTGTTTTTTGTCATTCAGTAATTCCATTAGTTCTTTAGAAACCTAAGATTTATCGTTACCAAAGCATTTCACATGTTTCTCTGAAACAACAGAATTTTCACAAAAAATTATGTAACAGCTTAATTACGTCACACATTTCATCTAAGCTCTCTGAGGAGTGTTTAAATATGTCCCAATCTGTGGTTTGAAAACAGTCTTGAAGTTTGTCTGATGATTCTTCATTCCAGATTTTGATTCGACGACTGCTTGGTAGGCCTATGCTCGTTTTCAGTTTTGGTTTATAGTTAGGGATAAATCTGAGTGTCGGATTACATTTATTTTTGTGAACAAATGGTCACTGTCCACAAAGACGTGACTGCCTATCCCAATTCTAAACCATACTTCACAAAAAGCATTAAACAACTAATTCAAAACAAGCAAATGGCTTTGAAAGATCATGACACATACTCTATGAATAAGATCAATAATGAAATCAGAAGAGAGATCTGCAAAGCGAAGAAAAATTATACACAAAAGTTAGAAGAGTATTTCAATTCAAATGATATAAGAGAAACATGGTCCGGTCTGAAAGAAATAACTGGGTACAAAGACTCCAAACATAATCTCAATACAAATATCGATCAAAAATATGTAAATCACCTGAATTCTTTCTTTGCACGCTTTGAAGGCAGCAAAAATAGGAACGAAGTACCATTCATTGAATCATGTGACAAGTGTGTTGTGATAGAGGAACATGAGGTGAGATGTGAGTTTGAGCGGGTGAATGTAAAGAAAGCCAGTGGCCCAGATCGTGTAAAAGGAAAAATTCTGAAACAGTGCTCAGCGCAATTACGTTCAATCTTTACTTTCATCATTAACATGTCGCTACAATCCTACATCGCCCCCTCAGTTTGGAAATGTTCAGAATTAATCCCCATTCCTAAAAGAAATATTATCCAATTCAATGACTTTCGGCCTGTGGCTTTG
>JAOYNN010233868.1:0-10558 GCA_025770095.1 Goniobranchus kuniei
TCAATCAATCAGCCAATCAATCAATCAATCTATCTATCTTTCTATATATCTATCTATCTACCTTCCTCACAGTCAATCAATCAATTAATCAATCAATCAATCAATCTATCTACCTTCCTCACAATCAATCAATCAATCAATCAGCCAATCAATCAATCAATCAATCTATCTATCTATCTATCTATCTACCTTCCTCACAGTCAATCAATCAATTAATCAATCAATCAATCAATCAATCTATCTATCTATCTATCTATCTATCTATCTATCTATCTATCTATACAATATCATAGACCAAGGTCCACGTGAAGACTATGTCAAGTCATTAAATTTTGTGGTCCTTACGAAAAACAATTACACATAAAAAACAAAAGACTTTAAAAAATCACTCCATCTTCTAGATGTGAAATGTAACGAATGTGTCAGATAAAAACCAGCCTTTTCCCCACTTAATCCCTTAAATGTGCTCAAAGCGCCGTATAATTATTCCCCAACATGCCTTTTCCTAACCAAATACCTTCTCAACTCCATGTGGAGTATGCATAGATGTGGCCATTTTACAGGCGCACTTGCTGACATACTGACAAGATCCTTCTCTGCCTTTGGTCGGGTACTCAATGACACTGAGTAGGATGAGGAAATGTATGTTTATAGCCTTTCCCAAGGACTAAACTGAGCCACGTCGTGGCCCGGTTTCGAACTTATAACCTTGCAGTTACAAGTCCAACGCGTGGACTCTACAGGTAAAGAAGTAAAGTAAAGTAAAGATGGCAGTTATATTGCGCACGTTCCATGACGTAGCCATGCTCAAGGCGCTTTGCAATGAAATTTTACTCCCCTGACCAACAGCAACACAGAACATTTAGAACAAGACTTGCAGCCTGTAAGGTGCGAATACATATTTTTTTTCAGACAGGGACAGTGTTGTCTTAACGACTAGGTACTCAATCACACCTGAGTCGAGTGAGGTAAGCGGAGTAAAGTGCCTTACCCAATGACACAACGCCGATTACTTACGGCTATGAGCCTGATCGCACACTGGCGAAGCTCGAACCCACGCGGTCACGCAAGCTTATATTGACCATGATGAATGCCGCTTGACTGTCGACTCATGCTGAGATGTGTTCACCATTTAGCCACCGACACCGATTATAATATGTGATAAGTGATATATAGATTTCAGATGTGTTCTTCTTGCAACCACTGAACACAAGAATGCACAACTAGTTTGCCAAGTCAATAATTATTCCTTTATGGGGAATTTTTCTTACCTTTTTTCATATTTGTGTTCTCTGTTTTGACCTTCACGCTGAAAAGTACATCGGCGATTGAGACGGAGATGGATTACAACTATGGCCTGTAGTTCTACAGACACACCCAATTAATTGTTTGACGCAACTTATAAAACGTTTATTGGTTACCTGATAGGAGAATTCTTTGTTGGTTTTACCGATTTTTCTTTTCCTTTAAAAATACATGTAGTGTCATAAAATGAATGTTGTGTCAAACCTATATTCCACCAGGAACACACACACACATAAACACACACACACACATAAATCGATCACCACTACGTATGTACTTTTAAAACGAGGCAGGTTAAAAAAGAGCGGAAAAGAATCTCTATCCCAGCTTTTTAAAATGCCCGCATGATTGATGACGTGGCATCATTATTATTTCTCATGATTTCTACTCAAAAAGGATAGTGCACACTCTGATTGATCTAAAAAAAAAAATCAGCAGTCTTTTTAAGCCGACTTGGCTCATGGGACCTGAGAGGTCCCCAGTTTCTGTAGCATGAAGCGGACAGTGACAGACTTCATCCAAGACTCACTGAACAGGATGCTAGTCTATTGCAGATTACTTTTCCAGCCAAAGCTGTACCCATTTTCACCGGAGGTCGAGTGAAGCACTCAAACCTCTCAGTGCCTTGTGGTATTTGAGGCGACCGCAAGAGATCTCCATTTGGCTCTGTCAGCCGCTGCTCTTGGGGCTGTCTCCATGGAGAGTTCCCTGCTCTTTAAGGCTAGAAGCACGGTTTGAAGGAAACAAATGAAGCAAAGAAGTAACGCAGGCCAAGATTACAAAGGAAATAGAGTCTTGACTACCGGTCTATATTATTATATTGAATCCAACTTACAGCAACTGTTCATGGTCAGTCCACTTCATCTTGCTGGAGAAAAGCGATGAGCGATCGCTCACCGTCACGCCGCTTGCCAATGGCATCACTGAGTCTAGTGGGGAGATTTATCGAGTTCGATATATCTTTGAAATGGTTAATCGGACAAAACATCTGATTTCATTTTTGAAACGAGCGACCACATTTCTAGTCGGGATACGACCAGAATTCCTCTTGTTTTCAGTTATAACATAATAATTTTAACAAGGATAAATATTCCACCGGGTGTGCAGAGAGGGGAAGGGGAAAGGTGTGACGTTTCCCCAATTGGATTGTAGAATGATATATTATAGAGACTTTTTCGGACTGCGGGACTCAAATAGCGAACTCAGTATATTTATAGTGTTTAATCCTTCAACAGTCTTCATTTTGAAGACAGCAGTTGGACGGCTTTAGTATGTTTCTGGCCTTAGTCTTTCTCTATTGTCCCTGGTCATATCTCCTTTGGGTCTTCCACGTTCTCTCTTTCCTTGTGGTGTATATCTTATTGCTGTTCTTGTGATGGATATTTTCTCCATGCGACACACGGATCCCAACCATTTTCATCAACGTGTCTGAATAACTTCTTCAATTGTTGTGATACCTGTCCTAGCTCTGTACTTAGCCAGAAAATGTTAAGGATGCCTCACAGTCATTTGTTTTGAAAGGTTTCTGGAAGGCTTCGAATGAAGCAACAAGGGTAAATTTTCTTGCTTTACAAAAAAGGCATTTGTCAGTAGCGAGAATAGAACATGCTGCCTTTCAGTCAACAAGCCAAAGCTCTACCACTGCGCTACAGCGCCCTTAATTGATCTCAAGATTGAAATATTGAAAACGAAGGGGAAAAAGAAGCCATATAGTTGATTGAGTTCTTAATTTCTTTGAATGATGAGTCGTTGAACTTAGGTTTATGTTTAACTGATTTTCTTTTCAAAATGTAAAACTGTTTATTCGTTCAATCTTTCTGTCTGTACATAATGTTATGTTAACTCATATCATCCTCCTCCTCCTCCTCCTCATCATCATCATCATCATCCTCATCATCATCTGTATGAGATTACCTCTTACTGTAAATTGGCGACCAATTTCCACATGAATTTCCTTGCCATTCAAGAGAACCAAGAAATGCATGTCAGATTTGCAGAGCATGGAAACGTAGACTGGAGACAAGAACTCTGATATCCTCTCTAGAATTTTGGGAACTGTAAAGTGATAGCTCGAACGCCACATGCTGGGGGGAATTAAGGGTGTGACGCACTGAGACGGATTTTTAGACTTTGGTGAGCCTGCAAACGGAAAAAAGTGTTTATCATAAGATTATATTGTCTTGGTTTAGAAATACACGGTGATCCACGAAAAACGCAACCCATGAAGCCCCAAAAATCCATTGAATTGGTTTCAATGCACACTAAATACTCATCAAATTAGATTATAGCCTTATATAAAACGTCTGCATGAAGCGCACTTTCAACACTTATTGTAGGGATTTAGGGTATTTATTGGGTTTTCCCTGTGTCCCGTGGGCTGCGTGATAAATGGATCACTCTGTAGAAAGCAAGAGATATTTAAGAGACTATTTTTTCAAAATAAGATTTTCATTTCTTGTGGCGAAACCGATTATCTAGATCTGGCCGACGTTGTATCTCGTGGAACGTTCAATACGTCACATTTCATTGTATTGGGGAACGCTGTGGTCAAGTCATATGGCGATCAGCTGTCAGAGTTAACTGCCAAACAACGATGTCATAGTTGTGACTGGATTTTATAAACGGGAACGTCTCAAAGAACCATAGCCAAAACGCTGTTCTTTCTTCAATACATTATTTATTATTCGACTTACTAGATAGAGCATGATTACTTTTGATGTAAACGAGCAAATTATGTTAAGATCAATTTTTATAATTTGTCGATTATACGATTAGATAAGATACAAAAAAAACTTAATTGATCCATTGTATTATAATTGACACGAGGCGATCATGTAACGCAGCATCAGATTTTTATCCATCTACCAAAACTTCTGAAAATTTACAGATCTAGGCGAATTTAAGTAGAGAGTTGCAGGAAATTAATCGTTGTAAGTTTCTTGAAACCTAAAAACTATTGTTGGTTTAATGGTAATCGCATAGGTCTATCTGTTTGAAGAAAAGAAACACAATGTGTGCAATGATTCGCACCCATCTTTGCTCTGAAGTGAATCAAAAAGGTTCACGTTTTATCAAATACACAAGTTTGCATGCATTGAGATTGTCATTCGCATGTCATTATGAACCATGCTTCAGATTTCCTTTCACCAAACAGAGATAAAAAGAACCCTAATCTTCCGTGAGATCAGAATGCAGTTAGGCAATTGTTATGGTTTCGTGAGCGCCTGTCCTCGGCAAGCCTATGGATCTAATGTCGATCAAGATCTAAAAGACCAAGGACCGAATGAATTTAGTTTAGATCTAGATCTACATCTAGACCGGGCAATGCTATAATTGAGATGTAGAATCTAGATCTAGACCTAGATCCAGATCTAAACCTACAGCCCATAGAATATTTAGATCTAGCTTTCAGATTTACTTGGATACAGATATAGATCTATAGGCCTATACCAAAAAATGTTTAGTATTTGTGTATAAACAACTTTGAATTTATCGTAATTTTGCTGTGCACATATCTAATTTTGTTTTCAGTATCAACGCTGAATCGACATAAGGTGGCATGTTTAGGATGACTTCTTTCAGCCTACTTAACCCTTGCTTCACTTCTTTTTTTCTCCATCCTCTCTCCATTTGAAGAATGGAATTTCCAGCTAATCATAATGCACAGTAAACAACTAAAAGTTTACATTATCATGGAATGTGCACTCCATACAAAGCACACCATTGAAAAGATAGTTTGGAAGACTCTTTTTCCGAATCATGAACTCTTTCTTCACATTTGTGGGGCGCAAGCTTTGGGGTGACTCGAATTTTACGACTTTTTTGGCTGTTTCCTTTGACTAAAACGTATTCGCACGTTGGTGTGTGATTTATTCCCTCCTCTTCTGGCTTCAAAAACATAGCCATTGCGGGATCCCATGAGCCATTGACAGTGCAGTACGAGGTGCAAATTTCACACCTTGCCCTGTCTTGATGGTAAGTCAAAACAGCCTGCTGTCAATTACAATTGTCCATAGTCCCTGAGAGGGTTGTTCCAAGGGGTCAGGCGAGCAAGAGGGCCAGGGTCCCCTTCCCCCCCCCCCCCACACACACACACACCACACACGGCAGAATTCCGAAGCTAATGCAACGTATTTCGGAGCTGGCGTTAAAGTTACCAGTTGATTGGCGGTCAGCATTACAGATCTCAGAGCGGTCGGCCCGGTGTCAGTACACCACTGTGATTAGGTGAGTCAATCGAGTTATGCTACACCATCAGGCTCATATTGTACGGCAGCGCATAACCATGTCAAAATAGCACCGTCAGTAAGATAAACTACGATGTTGACAAGTGACATTGAACTCTACAAATTAACACTACTCAGACACAGTTCGCCTACGTACAGGGAAGAAAAAAAGCAAACGGTCTTGACCGCATAAAGAGTTGGGTCGTTGTTGCTTTTTTTAACGGATCGTGACAGCTTTTAGCAATTCATGCAAAGCATTTCAATATTCTCCTAAAATTTCATTCGATTTCACATGCCTTGAAATATGTTCTGAGCTGATTCCCATTCTGAGAAAGCGCCAACGGCAAGTCGTAAAGAATTGAAAGCTGCTACACCTGACTGCACTAGCCATAATAATTGACAGCGTTCGGCTTAAAACACACTGCAACCATTTTCGATTCGTGTCCTGCTATTGAGAGATCATCAAGACGTGAGCAAAATGGTTGTACCACATTTTACAATCGATTAGTTTACCTTTTGTTGTTGCCCCTATACGCTCTCTATACAAAGCATGTATCGGGAGTTTATCGAGCCGATAATGTTAGCGAGATGGATGCAGTGTGGCGGCAATATTGAGACAAAGAAGTATTACCGTGCTTCCGCTTGGCGTAAGGCAAGTTCACCGGGATCAAGAGCTGATATCAAGAGGGAAGCTGTCTAAAATGCCTGCAGTGTGTTTCAAGCCTAATGCCACTTTTGTAATATACAATATGTACAGATTAAGTTGAGATGAATTGAGATATGGTTTCCATGACATTTTCCGGACGTTTCTTTTCTGATTTGAGGGTCAATGTAAAAGGATTGATGTGAGTCTTAATTTTAGAAATCTTCATTCCTAAAAAGTTCAGTTAACTTAAAACCCAAAGAACTTGAACGATGGCATGGGGTTGTTTAGAGATGGATCTGAAACCACAATTTTTATAGCTCGGGCATTCTTTTTGACTCGTTTGTGTCAATATAGGGCTAAATTTTACCCTCGCGACGGCCGCCATGTTGACTTCCTTTGTTTACAGTCAGAACCAAAGGATAGCCGTGTCGGTATCGCCTGTTTACTAACTGATAACGACCATTGCATGGTTGATTTTGATTTGTAAGATTTATTTATTCAATCTAAAGAGGTCTGAATGCCTGGGTCTATATATGTGTTGGACGTGGAAGGCGAAAATCGGCTCCTGTCTGCACATCGCCTTGACAGGAGAATCCCATAAGTTGCAGATCTAGTTCGCTAGTCTGTGTGTTTCAGTCGCAACCTGCATGATATGTCATTATTATTCATAATTCTCCTATATTTCTTGCTAGATATACTTATTTCTGACCTATATAATGATTTATCTTGGCTATTGTCTGCTTCAAAACTTAGAGCCACAGAAAAACGTCTATATCTCCCAAACCCACTTTTAATCTTTCTGAAACTTTGCATGGTGGTTCGATATTCCCATGACCGAACGAAAATGATTTTTTCAGTTCAAAATCGGTTGTATTTGAGAAATTTGTTTATTTGTCCTATATTAAAAATGTCGAGCTGACAAAATTTCAACATTTCAGAGTTATACAGGAAAAGATCTTGACGCAACACAAAACAAGACGGCTTGTTCGTGTTTTAGAGTAGGTTTAGAAAACTGTACGCACTTTTATCTCAATTTAAGCTTGTATAATAGATCTACACCTACGTCATGTTCTTTTGTCCGTTGAAAAAGTGGTGACAATGTGCTACTCTAGATCCAAAAGAAATAAAAACAGTCTTATCCTAGCATTTTTCTGTTGGTTCCATTGGATGTGCAAATGGATGGGGTTGTTATAATGTAAATCATAAACATATTGTACATTCAACCATCTTCAGTATCTTAAATAGCTCTGATATTTTAAAAAATCTTTAATTATACTTGATAACAATTTTGAAATAGGAGTTTTGTTTGGTCATGCTCATTCAAGACTCAAACAGAAAATTTCAGTTCCATCCGATGTTTACCTTTGAAAATATAGGCCTCAATGGGTGACTTTGAATTTTGAAACGCAATATAGTGGATATATCAGCCACTTTTTCACTCCGTAAATAAATTTTAGGACTTACAGCATTGAGAGCAGCTCTGACCTCATGACCGAGGTCACACCCACGTCCACTTCTGACTATTGTGGGCAGGGTGCAAAATTGTGTGTTATATATATTTTTTTTATTTTCGTTTTCTGCAGCAGATTGAAGTTTATATGTACCAAATCTACTCTGAATGAATACGACCTGTCTGTAATTGCGATTTTATTTTCATTTCTTGTATGTGTTATAAATGTATGGAATAAAAGAAAGGTAATTTATTGATACCTATGGGCTACTACGTTGTCATGTAATTATGTACTTTTTTCCTTACTGATTAGATTTTACCAAGCAGAATATAAATGCAATGGGCTTTCTCTTCACAACCCAGTTGACGGAGATGTGTCATTCGTTCTGCAACCACCATTAGGCCTTGGACAGAGGTGAAACCATCGATGACCAGGATTGGGTTCCTTGATTACATAATATGACTACATTTTATTAATTTCAGATGGTCTTTTTTCCCAACCATCAGCCACTATATAAATATTCTTACTGTAATTGGTGCAAAATGGTCATATTTGTCCCCAAAACAAATTTCTTTGAGGCTTGTGGCATGCATTTAGCACACTTATGATTTTGTCCGTGTCCGTTATGTAATATTACATAACTCATTAACACCAGTTATTACATTGAGACTAGTTGCAGAAATTAAATTTTATTTGAATTTTAAAAAATCTTTTCTTGTAATTTTATTTAGAAGTGAAGTACATTTATTTTTTCTCTTTTATCATCTTCATCATCACCATCATCGTCATCACTATCATCATCATCATCATCTCCATGTTCACGTCCTCGATATAAGCATCATACTACCTGTGTTATTCTTACTATTGCTGGTGGTGTTATTGAAGATATTATTATTCCTGCTATTATGTGATTCAGTGTTACCACCACTCTCAGTAGTTTTATTATTATTGCTGACTATTGTTTTGTAATTATGGGTACTATTACAGGAAATGCCAGAGGAAGAAAAAAGATTGTAGATTGCTTCTTTCAAGTATCATCGTCATCTGCATTGTCATCATCATCATCATCATCATCAACATCAACATCCTCCTCATCATGGCTACCATCTTCATCATCCTCAGCAGCAGCAGCCTCGCCACAAACATCACCATCATAATCAATCATCTTCATACCAAAATACTAGCATGATTATCAACATCTTCATATTCTTCGATTCCATCACCACCACCATCCTCATCCTTATTTGAATATCATGTAAACACAAGTAAGTCATACTATTCCAGGTGTTTTTACGATATTTATCTAGGTCTGCAACAGATTTTGTGCAATGACGTGTTTTATCTAGTATTTGTTGTGTTTTCACATTATGTTATTTTATTTTTAGCCACAACATATCTCAGTATACTTATTTTTACTCCACATTTGGCCACAAACTACAAAAGGGATTGCACTTTGATAAAATAATAAAAGTTATCAATTACACATCCATAATAATTTTTTTTCTTTCATACTGTTTGTCAAAATTCGTACAAAAATGTGTGTTTTATGTCTAAACATAGGTCAGAAATTTGGTCACTGCCCTGACTACGTAACAAATAAACAAATAATTTTGGTGTCACGTGCAATGGCTATCAGTTCTTAAAACGTGCATAGCATACATCCATGTATTTTCTCATTCGTTGACTCTCATGGTCTCATAATAAACATACCCAGGTACATTGCAATTTTAAAAGGAAAAATCACTGAACTGGAAAGAGTTAAACTTGTGTTCAAAGAAAACATTTACCTGATATAAAAACGTAGAAAGGTTTATTGCCATTGAAGTTTCTCACCGTGTATAGTGACAAATCAACAGTCAAAACATCCCCTTGCCTTGTCAGGGTACCAGAGAAAATCAAAGTGTTGTGACTCTGAAACATCGAAGATTTCATCTAAAAAAAGTTTGTTGGTTGTTTTTTTTTTGGCCCATTTCAAATATACATCGAGATTTTGATAGAAGTGTGACGTTTGTTAGACGACTGAATGTTTGTAATCTACAATCAAATGTTATGTGGATTAACGTGAAGATAAAAGATGACCGTGAGTGGAATTTTAATTTTTCCTCCTCCACTTGAGTTCTCAAGGGCTTCTCCAGTAGGGAATTAGACAGATTAGGGCACTGCCAGCTATCGATGTATGCCGTAAGAGGCGCCAAAGATGGCATCCTTCACTTACCTTTCTTTCCAGAGATCTCTTCCTGATGCAATTATTTACGTTCCATTCGCCACCTCTTTTTCATTCCTCAAAGGATGTTTTAAACTTTTTTCCCATCTATTAATCATTTTTTTTCAGAGTGCTGCCTCTAATTAAATTACTTTCTTTAATTATGTTCTTGCCTTTTGTCTTGGTTGTTCAGAATCAGTTTCAGATTCAGATATAATGATTTAGCCTAATGACAGTTCTTCCTCCTGTTTCTTTCCCTACAGCAGTACATCTTATTAGAGTCTCTGCGCTACAGCTTTTGGCAAGGGCTTTCCATTGAATTCTCTTCCTGAAGCAACCTATGTTTTGGGGTGGGCTAGTTGAGAATGAAGATATGGGAAGAAGAAGATCAAAATTAATTTTACACGGGCTGCGGCTTTGCAGTTCACTCATCTACGAGTTTCAGCTGCTAAGGGCTCTTTTACATACATTTCTTGCATGTGGGACGTTTGAGTTCATGATCCGAATATACACTTACATCAATGAATAAGAGAATATCAAAGAATACCTATCAATCCGTGTTTAGAATTGTGCTTAATGCCAGTGTCTTTTATTTTGCTGTATATTATTTATGTCGAATGAGGAAAGAATGTTATGACATGACATTAACAGGTGTATGTATGTATGTATGTATGTATGTATGTATGTATGTATGTATGTATGTATGTATGTATGTATGTATGTATGT
>JAOYNN010233979.1:0-10555 GCA_025770095.1 Goniobranchus kuniei
ACAGAGAGAGAGAGAGAGAGAGAGAGAGAGAGAGAGAGAGAGAGAGAGAGAGATGTTCATTGTCTTAAGAGACATGTTGAGAAAAATGTATGAAATGGATGGTCAAGATGCTGACTGTTTCGATTTTTTTTTTTTTTTAATTTAATTTCAATTTTCAAACTATATGTTTTTGTATCAAATTATTGTACTTCTCAGCTGAATATTTAAGAAACTAGATGGCTTGACTAGCTTGCCCAATCAGTATGTAATCTAAAGCACCCTTGAACAAGAATGCTAAGAAATCCTGAATCAGCCTGTGCCATGCACATTGATATAGTTCACATTTTTACACTTACTTGAATAATAAATAGGAAATAAGAAATGCTGACACTGATGAAGAAATCCATTTATTAAATCATTTTTGTCAATGAAGATCAAGATGTCACTTTATATCTAATCAATGAAATTATGAAATTAAGTAATATGTCAGAATCATGAGATGATATAAAACAGTAACAAAAATCAGTTTTTGAATTTAATAAACACAAAAAGTGATTAAAGCAAAGATTGATTCTTACAGTTAATTATCTTTACAAAAAACCAGGGGAAATATCTTTTAAACGACTAGACAAGGGAAAAAAAAAATTGGAAATAAACTCATCCTTATATCTTTCAAAAACTTAAGCCTTTAGATAAATGGTGACAACATTTTTCTTGAAAAGCATTACTCATTCAAGATATATAAGAGGGGAAAAAAAAAAAGAAATTGCACATGAGGTCAACTTTTTATTGTTTTTTCATTTTTCAGTGTAATTTCATGTTTGCCTCAATATAAATTCTTAGTCCCTCTCAGTTAGAATAATACAGAATATATAATTTAAACGTAAATCATGAGAAAATACACTTCAGTTGAAATGAGAAAGAAGGAAAAATGAGATCACAAAAAAAATATGAAAAATGAAATGTGGAAGCAAAAGCATCATACAGATATTTGAAGTACAGTAAGTCCCAAACTGCTTTTTCATTCAAACTAAGTAGGCAGATTCAGAACACCCAAAATTCACAAGATCGTCAATAGCACGTCTGTACAACTGACAGAAAGCAACTCATCCTTCTCGCTCTCCTATAAGTATAAACACATTGTGACATAAGTGTAAATAGAAAAGTTCTGATTTTCTCCCTTTTCTTTAAAAAAAAAAAAGTTTTTGTTTTTGGACATAAAGGTTGCTTGACAGTATAATAATTCATCATATCAAGCCATGCACAAAGTCTGTGGAAATGAAAAAGTCGGGCAACTGTGGCTAAGACTGAGTTTAAAAAAAGAAAAAAAAATTTTCTTATTACTAATAATAATAATAATAATAATAATAATAATAATAATAATAATAATAATACGTGACCACACATTAAAAATATGGAGGTATAATTGCAAAAATAAATTTAGAAGAATACACAAAGCATCCTTGGAAGGAAAGTCAGACGACTCTTTAGCAGAAAGGCCTCTGATTAAGTAAAATAAAACGTTTAGTTAAGTGTTGTTTTTTTTTTAATTTGATGGAGGAAGGAAGAACTGAGAAATAATACATTGGGAAAGAGAAAAGGGAAAGATATAAGCTTAAAACCTCTGAACTGACTCACACGGTGGGTGGGATTCATTTTTTAAAAAATAAAAGTCACAAAACAAAGTACACATCTGCCCAAACATGAAATATTACTGAGAGGCACAAGAGTACAGGGAATGAATGTTAAGACAATATTTGTACTTATGCCTTCAGCACAGGGTAAATTATCAAACATGCAGCATATGATACTTGAATACACTAATAGTTAAATTCATAAGCATAACTTTATTGCACGTTAAGTGGAAACAGCTGAAGTTTAATGACCAATTGTCAATATAAGCAATTTTGTTACAAATGTAACCAACAAGACCAAGAGACAACATGCCATAGATTTGAAATGGTACATTATATAATCATGTCTTCAAAGAGAACTAATGGGGCAAAAATTTGTAATGATCACAGCATGAAAATCAAAAGCAAGTAAATAATTTCAGGGCAATAAAAAAAAAATCCAAAGGAACACACACACACACACACACACACACACACACACACACACAAATCGCTTGGTTTTAAGAAAAAAATGATATGATGAACAACTATTTGACTTGATACTTGAAGTAAAAAGGAAACAAAGACTAGAATTAAAGCAGGAGCAAAATGCATTCCAAACCTTTGTTTTAAAAGAAAAGCTGTATGTAATATTAAATCACACTTTTCTCCATTCCATGACATTTCTTTTCATCAAATGACACCTCTTGTCACAATACGACGTTTGTGCTCCTTAAACCTGATCATTATATGATACTTTGATTATGTTTTTCATTGTAAATCAAAATCATACACTTGTCAAAGTGAAACTAAAACACAATACAATGTTTAAAACATATCATGGGAACCAATCAACATAAGTTAAGCGTTATATAAACTAACCCAATTAAGACAAGAACACAAATGTATCATTCCCTTCATGATTGCATTTTTTGATAAATTAGAAAAGCAACATAGTCTTCTTGTAAAAAAAAGTCTCTCTGATCTATTGATACAATGACAGATACTCACAAAAAACTACCTGATAATGTGCATGAAAAAGGACTCTTCATATTTCTGATATAAAAAAAAACGTAAAGCTGAAATAAAGACTTGGTATCTTTACTGAGTTGAATTCACTTATATAATATATAAGACAATTGTGCTATTTCGACAATGAACTCCAGAAAAGGAGACACTTCACATTTCTGAAATAAAAAACATGTAAAGCTGAAATAAAGACTTGGTTTCTCATTGAGTTTAATTCACTTATATAATATTCATATAAGACAATCATACCACAAAAAAAAACAAAAAACAATAAATTAAAATAAAGAATTAGCCATTGTATTCTAAGGAAGGGCTGAAAATCACAGCCCGAAGGCAATAAAAGAAAAATTGGTAGGCTCATTAATCACAGTCTTAAGTAATGGTTTTTCAAAATAAATATTAAAAATGTTTGGGTGGGTTTTTTGTTGGGTTTTTTTAGAGAAAGAGGGGTGGGGGGTGGTAGTGCTTCATTCATATTCATACTTTCTTTCTAAAAATATCTATTGAAAAGTAAGTAGCTTACGTTGAAATATAGAACTACAGCCTTATATTTTAATTTAATTTTGACATTTAAAGCATGGGTAAATTGCTTTTGCAAGTAGTAAAATTAAAACAACAACAAAGAAAAAAAAAGAGAAAAAAAAAAAGTAAGTATCATCACAGAAAAATGCTTGTTCAATCCTTTCTATGGTGGCAGTTTTAACAACACCAGTCAAGACAATGGTATCTGCACAATTCTTCCATTTATCTGGATTTTCATTCGCCTGGCAGGATCATTTGAAAACTGATGTATATGACTCTTAACACAAGCCTTTAATTAGACACATGACTGAGATACGTCTATGGCCTTTACAGTGAAATACTTTGGAGATGTTTAAGTGTCTGTTGCGACATTCAAATGGATTGGTTAGCCCTTTCAAGTGGTACAGTTACATGCTGCTATTAAGAGTGAGTTTCAAAGTCGAAATAATATGGCAAAGAGTTGAAGTCATATACTTTTGCCTTTTCAATGTATGTTTCACAAAATAATAAAGCTATATAATGTTTTTTTTACATCATTCGCTTATGCTTTGCAAATATTTCTTTTAAAAAAATCATGAAAATTAAGTTAGGGAGGTAGAATCGTACACGGACAATCTGAAAAATAGTGACAAATAAAAAGCACAGCAAAAACAATCTACTATCAATGGCTTTGTATAATTTGTGCTGGTCACTAGGAATTTTGATCCTCACTCTGATCCACTGCTTCATGACTAGTGATGGGCAAAGAAGGCAGAAAATCCAAATTCTATGAATGTAAATGCAAATCTTATGTTAAGTTAGGCCTTCTCAGGAAGTTTATGAGCTGCATTAAGAGCCTTAACCCTATATGCACAGCTAAATTTATGGATGTTGAGATATGAAATATGAAACACATATAAAATGTAGCAAAAATACAGACTACAGGATAAGACTTTAATGAAGAAATTCTACTAAAAAGAAACAATGTTTGGTGTAACAAAGGGAAAAGTCTGTAAGTTAAAGTCATCAGTCCGTGTATATCTGAACCACACATACAAACACTTGCAAAATATATATATGTATATTGTCCAACAAAAAAAGAATTCAAAATTTTTCACATTGTACCTTAACAAATACTTCAGGAATTCGAATTCTCTTTTGCAAAAAATATAGAAAAATGTAACAAACATTGATCCTGAAAACAACATTTAAATCAATCAATATAAAACAAATTTTGGTTTTATTTATATAAAGTATAAACAATTTCCAATATTGGGTTAAGAAATATGAAATTGGCACTACGAGGGTGTTAGTTTTTCAAATACTCCATTAAATCACCATTCTATTCAGTTACTTGTCTTCTATTTTTTTCTTCCACACTGAAATTGATTTCCTAATCTTTTCAATGAGAATCCGATTTCAACTCTGAAATTGTAGGTTAAAGTCTTTCCTCTATAGATGATTAGTTTTTCTATGAAGATGCTTTTTCTGGTAAATATTTCTTTATGAAGAAATAACAGATGTTTGAAGTTGTGACTTTTTCAATCAATATTAGATCTAGAGGCATGAAGAACATAGACTGGATATTTACCTAACCTACCATATCCAAGTTCGGAGTTAGACTACTATCTAAATTGTAATGGGCCTGTTAGTAATTTTTATTTCTGTATTCTTTAGAATGGTGTCCTTAAAATTTTCATTTTTGACAACAATCCATTCATGATTTGTTTACACCTGATCTATAGCAATATATGCTACTTTGCAATAAATCTATTCCTCTCAACTTCTTTAATTACTCATGCATTGCCCAAGATATATTATACCAAGAACTGACAATAAAGCTTTCTTCAGTCATCTGCTTCTTTGCCTAGCGATGCATCAGTGTATGGGCTAAATTCAAGCAATACTATAGGCATGTACTGTTACAATGAGTACAAATCAAATCATCTTGCATTCTGTAATACATTTTATAGATCTATACCTAGACATAAACTAATATCCTAATGAGAATTTGTCCTTTTTTGTTTTTGTTTCATTGTGAGCCATATAATTATATTTGATCTACACCAGTATCACAGTTTTTCTTCTTATATTCAATATTCTCTTTTCTCTTTTACTTTGCTTGTCATCTCTGATGCATGTTCCAGAATGAGTTACACAGGAGAATACTTTTATTTTAATAATCTCCTAGTGCAAGCCTCTACAACACAAGTCTCACTTTCATTGCACAAGTTTGCATAAAAACATTGTTTAAAGACCAATGGGAGGAAAGGAAATATGCACGAGAGGGAGAAAAGAGGCAGGACAAACTGGGAAAAGAACTTGTGGTAGCAACATGAACCTTCTAATACCCCGAACCTTATCAATCACCATCCATCCAGCATTGTATAATGAAGAACAGAAGATGTATGCATTAACATAAGCATCATGGCAGATTGTCACGGACAAAGGCTAATGAAGGATTGCCAGTTCTCGGTTTAATCTATCTAGGATGAGACTTGACAATACTATTTTGTACAAAATTTATGAAATGTAAAACAAGTACATGGAAATAATAAAATATTATGGATTTCAGGCAGTTATTGTTGTTAGAGATTACCAACAAAAAAAAAAAAAAAGGAAAACACACATTCATACACATATATACACACAACTCCACACAGAAAGAATGAAATTATCAGTTGATTGCTATAATAGTAATAGTTGGTAGGCTACACTTTTTTCAAACTGTTGTTTTCCATCCAACAGGAGCAGTTATAACCATTTGGGAATTTCATTCACACAAGACCATTTCAAGGTCTATAAAATCTTACAAAAACTGAATAAAATTAAGTATTATGACAACCACCATTTGATTCCATTGAAAGATTACATCAAACATGGCTCATTTCATAAGATAACATTACTTTTGGTAAGACTTTGCATCCCTCCTTGAAACCGTTTGTGGTGTATTATACTTTTCCTACATACAATACATTGACAATTTGAATGATACATTATGATTATGAGTCCAAAAAGAAATATGGACAAGAAGATTATGCTACTTAATAACTCTTCTACCTCTTCATATTGAGGAACAGCAAACAAAACAATGCATGTCTAAATGCTTGGATTTAGAGGCACTTACACGAAATTGTTAGGATGCTACATACCTCTTTTCTAATAGTGAAAGTCCTTTGTTATAATAATAGGCTAAAATTGTTAACACTTTCAAGCTAACATAATTTTGTAAAAGTAAGGGCCACTCTGCCAGAAGAACTTAATGAATAAATGAATTCTTCTGGTAGATTTTAGACAATAGTTACTGTGGATTAATGGCCCTCAATTTACTATGACTAAATCACATCGACTGAGTATTATTGTCATTGCATCACTTTAATCACATGACTATTCTTTCAAGATTGTGTAACAAAATCATAAGTTTATAAATACAAAATAAAGGAAAGTATATCAGTGTTTTAAATAATGTATTGGAAAAGCTTACTCGCTTTGCAAAATGCATTACAGTGCATTACTTAGATCTGACTAGATTTGCTTGGTGATGACTTTTGGTGTCAAATGTAGTAATTAGAAATAGTACTACAGTACCAGTCTCAGGCAACATGAACAAAAGTTCAGCTCACATGTAAGTAAATTTTAGGCCTTGATATATTTTCTTTTCTTCTTTTTCTTTTTTTTCTTTTTTAAATCAAACCTTCAACTGATTTATTTATATTGAGTGGGAAAATCTTTCAAGATAATATTCTGCACTTCCTGTAATAAAAGACTAATAGATTTCATATCCTTCAACTATGACTAAAGATGTGTAATGTCTTAAAACAAATACTGCAAAAGATTAAGACTTAATTTTTCACCTGGTTTGTTTTATAGATGAATAGAGTGATTAAAAACTTGTGCATAAAGCAGTTCTGGGTAGTTCTGGAATAGTCTTTCCATAAAATAAATTAAGAAATTTGAACACTATTGGGGTCTACAGAGCTAGAAGTTGTGGCCCCATAGCCTGAAGCTCCAGCTTGCCTTCTTGGATCCTCATCAACGTCAGTAGACAGGTCCTGTGACAAAACTTCAGCAACAAAAGGCTATGAAGGATTGAAAACAAGAGTAACACAAATTAGTTATTATCAAAAGCAAGCACCATGAAATTTTGGAAACTCAATCACATTTTTTGAAATCTTCAGTTTTCTGGTTCATTTTTTTTGCTTTGTTTTACAAATCATACTTTGCATGTTATTGTATCATTAAAACAATTATGACGTGACTGAGCTTTTAGTATATGCATGGTACAGGCACTCAGATTTGTAA
The DNA here is from genome assembly GCA_025770095.1 of Goniobranchus kuniei. Lineage (NCBI taxonomy): Eukaryota > Metazoa > Mollusca > Gastropoda > Nudibranchia > Chromodorididae > Goniobranchus > Goniobranchus kuniei. The sequence continues at coordinate 7,425 of JAOYNN010233979.1, forward strand.
GCTATTTGACAGAAAATGTAGGACATTTTAGAAACAATTCACATGTGTGATTATATTACTGTTTCAATCTCCTCAAAATTTAAATCACACGTATTTTGTCCCACAGGTCTCTTTTTGTTCCAGTTGTGTTACAAACCGCTGCCACGCCCAATATTTATGTTTTCTTGTATTAAACTAGTCAAACACTTGACCTATTATTCAAAGAAAGAAAGAAAGAAAGAAAGAAAGAAAGAAAGAAAGAAAGAAAGAAAGAAAGAAAGAAAGAAAACATTAATTTCTAGTGTTTATCAACTTCTTCTGTGACTACTAAAATATTCTCAAATAGCAGGGTTTCTATTGGGATAAAGAAAAAATAAATGCAGTGGAGAGGAAGTTTGAGCATCAACCACGGTTATCTTATGCTCAAAAACGTACGCAGGTCAAAGACAACATTGAAGATTTTGGGCACCAGGCTATATTCTGCTAATAATACATTAGGCTTTACAAGGTAGTATACTGTACACAGTACAAACACAGAAAGATCATTGACACACGCATGCCCCATCTCTCACTCATCTGCAGGCCTGACCTAAATATTTCATGGGTTAGCTAGCAAGCCCATTGACAAAATGCTCAGTCTCTAGGCTAGCCTATTTCGAGTAGTTTGTGATGGAAAGTGGAAGAGAAAATTTGAAACACGCACTGCGCTCCCACTGAACGATTGGCTAAAGGCTAGTCTAGTCTCCAAGGATTGGTGGAATTATTACAACTGCCTGCTCTCTGATCGGTGGATTTTTACAACCAAGTATTCTTTGGCATCTTGAGTAGTAAATTGATAGGTCTTTCAATCAGCAACGAAGATTTTAATTTACACAATGATCTTGAAATAGTAAACAGATTACTTGTCCGGCCTAAAATGATCCTAGGCTTAGCCTACCTAGCCTTATAGTAGGAACGCCTCAGGATGGAAGTGTGCCAGTCGGGAGGGTGGCAATATTGAGAAATAGCATTGTGAATAGTAAATTCCAATTTTCTTGCATGTTTCCCTCATGGTCAGGCTATAGACACATTGAACGCCCCTCACACAGTATACAAGCAATCAAGCAGGTAAATGTTTGCGGTTCTTTTCCTACCATTTTTTTTAATAGATTTTTTAAAAAAAGAAGAAGTTTAGCGCCGGATAGTGGCAGATTTGCCAGGACTAGGCCTGAAAAAGATGACTTCTGAGTAATAAAATGCCTTCAGGTTACTTCAAGCAACATTTGTATTAAAATAAACAACCTCTGCTGTTAAAAAGTCTTTGTTTAACAACAGCAAATGACTCAAGAGGGTCTCAGATAATAACAAGGGATTGATTTTAAAAAGATCACATCATTTAACCTACTGACGGCCATGATTGCACCATGTGCAATCTAACTCAATCACTGGTAGCCTGCTGGGATCTCAACCTTAAGAATTTTTTTTCTTCCATCTCAAATCAGTAAAGTTGCAATAGTGGATAGCTTGTGCTGCTGTACTATCATTTACCCTACATTTTTCAGTGATCAATACCACTAAAATTGCAAACTTGATTTTCAGCAAAACTTTTCTCTAACCCTTTTCCCAAAGAGTCAAAATGGCTTCTTCCAGAGGGAATCATCAGCATAAGCAAATTTACTTGTAATTTCTTTAAATTTTCTTCTTTATTCTTACATTAATTTTATTACACTTTTGCAAATAGAAACAAAGCACTTCATCAATAAAAAATGATAATTTTCTTTAACTTGGGTAAGAAGTGATGATCACAATTTTCATTTTTCATTTTGTTGTTGTTGTATTATTAAAAAAACAAAACAAAAACAAAGCAAAACAAAGAATAAAAAAAATTCCTGGCAAATCAAATTTCAGTTGAAAGTGCAATTGTTCATTTCAAACTTCGTAATTAAATGAAATTCTTTGTTGTAAAGAAAAGAAAGAAAACTGGCTGGAAGTTATGATTTTTAAAGGTAATTTTCTGCAGTTGCCACTTGAACAAAAAATGTGGTGGCAGAGAGGGGGTTTTGTTGTTGTTGTTTTTTAGTTTGTTTGGGTTTTTTTCTTTGTTTTCTTTTTCTTTTTCTTAAGATTATCAGTCTAAATCTTACCTTTGAAATTTGAAGCTCATCTTTTTCTGGAGATGCAGGGTCACTTTCTTCAAAGTACTGTAAATATAATAAAATCGATTTTGTTAACTTTGTTGTTTTTATACCACTTTTGTAAAACAAGAGAAAGAGAACGTCACACCTCAAAATCAAAATAATATAAACTTTTCTTTTGTTTTTCATCAGCAGCAAGACATGACTTTTAAACAAGTGAAAGAATTGGAGAAAATTTCATGTTCACACATCTTCATTGTCATTATTTCTTCAGCACTATAGGTTATTTTCTATATCATCATAATGATTATTACATTTAAGTTCCATGGTAATTCCATTTATTATCACACATTATTATCATCATCATCATCATCATCCTTTTTATTTCTATTATCATTAACATTTTCAACCACTAATCTCCACCGCAATTTTTGTATTCCCTGATCCTTTCTTTTCCTCCTTTGGATTTTGCTTCCCTTGTCTGTTCAAGGGTCCAAGTCCAAACTTCCATACCTTCATCTCGTCCTGAGTAACTGACATCTGCATTCTGTGATTAACTGTACTGTATACTCTGTACTGAATTATTACTGTCAAAAGTAAAAGAATTTTTAAAAAATAGGGCCACCATGAACATACCCTATAACGTGAAGGTTTCAAATGTTTGAACCAACCAAAGCTTATGCGTCCAACAAAAATGAGAAGGGTGATGAAGAGTGCAACACAGGAGAAGACAAACACTGGTTCAAATCCCTCTGAGATCAAAAAGAGAAACAAAAAATGAATAAGTGAAGGCAAAATTTGTTATACAAATTAATTAAGTTCATGCCATTTGGGACATTAATTGACAATCTCATATTGGTTAAGAGAAAAGGGTTATTATTCTTGTTTTTTGTACCTTACTTAAATAATGTGTGCATTTTTCTTAAAAATTGTTGTTGTACTACAAGAAGGACGTTTATGAGTCTCTTACGCAGAAAGCGGAAGCAGCATGATATTTCTTATCTTCCTATTGAATGCTACTGTTACAATCACCTCCTT
>JAOYNN010234090.1:0-10554 GCA_025770095.1 Goniobranchus kuniei
CTCTCTCTCTCTCTCTCTCTCTCTCTCTCTCTCTCTCTCTCTCTCTCTCTCTCTCTCTCTCTCTCTCTTCTTTTTGTTGTTGTTGATATTTATATGATATTAGCTGATGCATTTTTTTCAGCATTCCTTTTTCAAAAACCTTGAATCCGATTCCATGTTTCATCTTAGTTGACATACTTCGACAATTCTGTTAAATGTCACTTACTGAAAATGATTTCCCTCTCGGTACACAATCATTTCTTATCGTTTTCCCTCCCCAGAAATATCTACTATCGACACACTGCTGGAGTACCTTGGAGCTTGTGGCTTGTTCCAGATTATTGAGGTCATCACTATACATGGGTCAACACTGGGGTCTCCGTGGTGCATGATGTTTATGGCTTATGGTAATTGTAGCCCTGGCTGGACGTGCGCGGATCCTGATTTTCAACATGTCTTCTACCGCCAAAGTCGGCAAAGAAGACCTCAGTGGATACAGAGCCAATAAAACAGATGGGGAAAATTCTTTGTGTTTTATGAGCACTGTGAAAATGTCGTTTCTGACAGAGATCCATCTACCATTGTTACAGAATGGAACCTTGCGCGTGATAAGTCCTAGGTAACTTCTTTGATGATAGCCCTACAAATGGGAGGAGTGCTCATTAATGCTCTGTCGGCAGGGCAATTAAATATCCAACTTGGACGTAAAACGGTTATGTACGGGACATTATTCCTACATGCAGTTATAAATCTGATTGCTAGTTTTTCAGTCAACTGGCTGATGCCGTTTTTGCTTGGGGAGACGTGCAGATCTATCATGTTATATGCCATCGTCTACCCGATGGAGTTCATTACCAATCGATGGCGTGGAGTCGTAACGGCCATACCTTTTTCTAGTACCGGAAGTCTTACGTTTTCCTTGACTGCTATGATATTAAGGGACTGGCGAGCACTACACCGTGCAATGGCAATTGTCACGGCGATTTTTTTTCTTCCTGTTTTCTGGTCACATGATAGCATGAGATGGTTGGCACTTAAAGGCAAGACACAAAAGGCCGAAGACGTAGGAATTAAAATTGTAATTTGTTAGGCGCCAATACATTTTTATGGGACAGAGACAGCGCTGTCTTAATGGCCAGACACTCCTTCACACCTGAGTATTATTCACATATCGTTTTTCAACTGTGCGTTGCCCGTGTATGACAACAATAATTTCCTGTGTTGACAAATACACGTATCCAACTGTAATGAAGAGTGAAATAATTTTGAAGTAATCAACTTCTTTTTGTCAAAACCCGGTATTCCCACTTACCGGTTTCTTTGAGAAAAAAAGGAAGTTGTTGTCAAAACCCCGTGTGCAACAAAATATCAAATTACCACCTCAGATCTTACAGTTTACATGCATTAATACTTTGGGACTCTTTATTTGCATTTAGTTTAAGAATTAATTTGAGTATGCATGGAATGTAACCAGAATTGTTGAAATACGGCAGTTTTTTGTCTTTCCTGAAAAAATTGAAAAAGTGGCTTAAGGGCTTCTTCAATATAAGGGACGAAAATCCCGATCATTTCAAGGAGTTTCAAAACATTGTTTGTGGTTAAAATGCATGCATCTTCTACACCCCTATTTTGTTTACACACAAATTGATGTAGGTCAAGTTTATCTTTCATTTTATTCATTATGAATCTCAGAATAAATATCTCTAGTGTTTTCATGACAACTGGTGTTATAGTGCTACAGGTCTAAGATCGTTTAAGCACTCAACTCGTGTTTTCTTTGATACGGGAATGATTTCTGACGTTTTCCATAAATTTGGTATGGTATTTAGCTTGAGTGACGTATTGTAGCTATGACTGAAAATATATGCTAGTTGACTATGACACATTTTAAAAAGCTTGCCACTAATTTTATCTGGTCCACATGATCTGATGGCGTTTATTTTCTTAAATTCAAATCTGACTTTGCGTTCATTGATGTTAAAGGAATCACTTGGCTTCTTTTCCAATTCCAATGAATGTCAAGGCTCTTGGTGTTTATTTGAGAAATCATGGCAATCAAACGAGAAGAATGTAAATTCAGATCATTTGCATAGTCTTTCTCATTATTTATTGTATGCGATTTTCTTGAGAAGCATTAACCAGTCATTTGCCTCAAATTAGCCAAAGCAGCGCGTGTGTCGCGAGAGGAGAAGGACTGTTCAATTTTATTTTTGAAAGTTGTTTTACTTTCTTTAATTTTCCCTTTCAGTCGTTAGTTTATCTCTGTCATTTCAACTTTATTGTCTCGCCGAAAGAAAGCTCTCTCTTTTTCATAAATAATATCCTTCAGTTCTCGTGTCACCCATGGCTTGTTGTTTGGAAAACCTTTAACCGTGTTAGTGGGAATATACATTTCTTCACAAAATTTAACGCAGCCCGTAGTGGTATCTGTTGGTTCATTTATGCTGTCATAATTGTGTACAAACATTTCCCAGTCGGTTGTTTCAAAACATAATTGAAGTGCTTCCACTAATTCCTCTGACCAAATGTTCACATTTCTTGTTGCTGGGTTTGTGGTTTTTAGTTTTGGTCTGTACTTCGGGTTTAACAGTACATTGTTGTAATCTCATGAACCAAGAGGCGGTAACTGAACATTTATACGCGTTGGCAATATTTCCATAACATATCGAGAATGTTTTCGTTTCTCGTCGGAACTGACACATATTGATGATAGTTTGGGCGCATTTATTTTAGTCACAGTGTTTAAGATCTCCCAATACAATGTGTAAAGAGTCAGGTTGTATTGTCTCTTGATTATGTAGGCAGTTTGACAAAACCTCCTTTGCATTGTTCCTAGTAGCATCACACGGCACATAAACTGCATTGAAAATAACGTTGAAAATTTCCCTAGGTAGACAATTAGGGACGTCGCATAGACGCTGTTAACACTTCAATGTCTGGAGTACACATTTTATGTGTGACGTGTATGTTATTGTCATGTATCCATTTGTTGTTAAAATAAAAACACAATCCTCCTCCCGATTCCTTATCTGAAGTGATTGCTCTATCTCCACGTATGGCAGTGAAATGGTCGATTTTTATGTGATTGTCGTTTATTGTCTGATTTAACCACGTTTCAGTAAAACACATTACTGAACATTCTCTGTGTTCGTATAGATATTTACAATAAGCCTGTAAATTTGTCAGTTTTATTATTGAGGGATCTCACGTTGCCAAGAACAATGATGGGGAGAAAAGGCTTTTTTAACACCATGAGCTCGTGTTCTCACTCGTACACCTCTCCTCTTTCCTCGTTTTCTGACATGTTTGTTATTTGTCGTGTTTACATTTGGGTTTGTAACAACTCCATAGATGGATTGTTCTGTTGCATTGGTTGTTCCAGTCAAAGAGAGTAATGCCATTAGTTTGTTGTTTCCATTTGTGATGGTTGTATTCACACACGAACAGTGACATACAATGAGAATTACCAGGAACAGATACTACAGTGAATCATCATGATCACATTTACAATAATAGTAATAGTCGAAGACTGAATATAAGTAGGATATCACATAAAAAGCACAAAAAGATGATGTCAATATCCCGAGTCGCCACAGAGCGGCGCAATCTTGGAGAGAAGGAGTAAAAGATAATCATTTGACATATACATAATTAAGAGTTGAGTTGACGGAGAAAGGGTTTAGAAAATATACATTTATTTAAGAACGCCATTGCTAGAGAGCTTCAAGCTGATGAATATTTATGTTTATGATGAACAATTGTTGCTATAGAATTATGAATATTTGATGAATACTGATACGTTTTATTTATATTATGTCATCCTTACATTTTAATATATTTCTAGACCAGGAAATGAAAGTGTCACGGCTATGTCATAAGATCGGCAGGCATTGCAAAAATGGTCCTTCAGTCCAAAGTACCCAGGAGTAAGAGAGGTTGGGGAAACAAACAACACCAAAAACAAGAACGAAAAAACCAAACACAACCCACGATGGGAATGGACCGGACGGCCCCTTTCACAGACCCTTAGACAGGCCGAAAACAAAGAAGAGTAAGAGGGTTGTTAAGTCGGACGATTAGACTGGCCGAAAACAAAGAAGAGTAAGAGGGTTGTTAAGTCGGACGAGGACGATTAGATTGGCCGAAAACAGAGAACACTTGAAGAGCGTTGTCAAGTCGTCAGTGGTGCCCCTACATCCCATATGACTACGGGGCAAAAGTAACGGTAAAAGTATCCCTACATAGAGTATTCAAAGGTCTATGACCTTTCTAACCCTTAAATTGGTATGATGATAATGAGAGAACTGGTTTGTATAAAATGGTCTTGTCTTGACTAAATAAGCATGGGCACTGTGCACTCTACAGCCCTTGGTAGCACGACACGAAAACTCATTGGTATTGAAGAGGTGACAAGCCGCAATCTCTTGCTGCTGGCCACGGTCCTCATAGAAACAATTCTGTAGACATGAGAATGATGTTAAAGATGTTTCAGAGGAAAAGGTTTGGAATGATGTTTGTTATATCCTGTGCAATATGAAATTATTGTAATAAAAATATCTATGGAGCATTTGATAAAACATATTTTGGGTAATCATAGAGGATTGGGTCTGTCTGTGATGATTTTTGTCACACATTAGCTGTCAGGACTCCAAATTAGCAATTGCCAGCGAGTAGCCTGTCTGAAAAAAACAACTCTTATCAGTTTCTTTGTCACAGGTTTTAAAATGTAAAAAGTAAACTAAAGATGGCATTTATACAGCGTACGTTCCACAGCGTAGCTATGCTCACACACATTTACAATGTCATTTTACTCCCCTGAACATTAGGAACACAGAACATTTAGAACAAGACTTGCAGCCTGTCAGGAGCGAATACATTTTTTTTTCAGATAAAGACAGCGCTGTCGTAACGGCCAGTTACTCATTCCACTTGAGATAAGCGAAAAGTGCCTCTCCCAAGGACACAACGCCGATGACTTGCAGTTATGAGCCAGGCCGCACTCTAGCGAGGCTCGGACCCACACGGTCACGCACACTTGTACTGACCCTGGTGAATGCCTCCTCACTCTCTAACCCGTTCTTAGATGTGATCACCACTTAGTCACTGACGCCCACACCTTTTGTATTTGTCCGTCTTAATGGTCGTCTAGTTACCTTCTTATTTGTCCCTGATATAATGGCTGACTATTTTATCTTGTTTATTTGTCGCTGACGTAAATGGCTGCTTATTTACCTTTTTAATTTGTCTCTGACATAATAACTGTCTTTATTCCCTATTCTATTTGTCTCTGACTTAATGGTTGATTTTATTAGCTTTTCTATTTGTCCCTGACTTAATAAATGTCTTTATTACCTCTTCGATTTGTCCCTGATATAATGGCTGTCTTTATTATCTTGTTTATTTCTCCCTGACATAATGGCTGCCTTGTTTACCTTTTTGTAATGTCCCCGGCTTAATGGCTGTATTTATTACCGGTTCTATTGGTCCCTGTCTTAATGACTGTCTTCTTCACCGTTCCTTCTTGCCGTGTTCGTCATGGCTGTCCTGTTTACCGTTCTTCCCTGTCTTAATGGCAGTTTTGTATCCCCGTTTCTATTTGCACCTCTTGTCTAGTTCATCTTTCCTCCTTGTCCCTCCTTTATTGGCTGTCTTGTTCACCGTTCCTATTTGTCCCTCTATAGGCTGTCTTGGTCTCCGTTCCTATTTGTCCCTCTATAGGCTGTCTTGTTCACCGATACTGTTTCTCCCTCTATTGGCTGTCTTGTTCACCGTTCCTATTTGTCCCTTTATAGGCTATCTTGTTAACCGTTTCTATTTGTCCCTCTTTTAGTTGGCTGTCTTGTTCCCCGTTCCTATTTGTCCCTCTATAGGCTGTCTTGTTCACCGTTCCTATTTGTCCCTCTTTTATTTGGCTGTCTTGTTCCCCGTTCCTATTTATCCCTCTATAGGCTGTCTTGTTCACCGTTCCTACTTGTCTTTCTTTTATTGGCTGTCCTGTTCACCGTTCCTATTTGTCCCTATATAGGCTGTCTTGTTAAGCGTTCCTATTTGTCCCTCTTTTATTTTGCTGTCTTGTTCACCGTTCCTATTTGTCCCTCTTTTGTTTGGCTGTCTTGTTCACCGTTCCTTTTTGTCCCTCTATAGGCTGTCTTGTTCACCGTTCCTATTTGTCCCTCTTTTGTTTGGCTGTCTGTTTGGCATCTGTTTTAATGGCTGCTTTGTTTACCGTTTCTGTTTGTCCCTCCTTTAATGGCTTTCTTGTTCATAATTTCTGTCTGCACCTCTTTTAATGGCTGCCATGTTTACGGTTCATATTTGTCCCCCTTTAATGGTTGTCTTGTTTAGAATTTCGATCTGCACCTCTTTTAATGGCTGCCTTATTTATCGTTCATATTTGTCCTTCCTTTAATGGCTGTATTGTCTACCGTTTCTCTTTGTCTTAATGGCTGTTTGTTTTACCATTTCTATGTGTCGCTGTCTCAATCGCTGTGTTGTGCTCCATTCCTCCTTGCCATGTTCAGAATGGCTATCGTTCACGTTTGTCTTGTCTTTTGTCTTGTCTCGATGATTTAGATGCAATGGGCTTGTAGCCCTTCAATGCACCTATTTTACAGTGGCCACCTTACCGTACCTCCCTATCTTAACGGCTGTCCTCTTTACCATTCCTATTTGACACCCTTTTAATGGCTGTCTTGTTTATTATTTCTTGTTCATTTTTTTCGGTCTCCCAAAACAAGTGCTTACGTCACCACGTCGTGGTTGTCATGAATATATATCTGGTAAATTTGTCCTCCTGCATCTTGCTCTGATGTAACTTAGGAGTCAATCCTGGTGTTAGGCGTAATGTTTAAGAATAAAGAAGTGAAGATGGAAACTAACCACTTTGATCTCCATTACAAAGATGTAACGGTTTTTTTTTCGGGGGTTGGAGCGGGAAGTAAGGAAAAAACATCAGATTGGAATGGTAAACAAAGCTGTCATTAGTGAAGAAACAAAAAAGGAATAAAACATTAAAATGTTAACCTTTTCCAGTTTGATGACCATATTTTGGCTCCGTTCACCAGTATCTTCTTCAAACTCTTTCATCCACACACATTTAGATAATGCCACCATCGATACACGTTTATTTTGGAAACCTAGGTACATATCTAATTAGTGTATACGACGAAGAAAAGAAAAAGTAGAACAGGCATATGCACGTTTTTCACGCCAGCATTGTCATACATTTTACCAACCAAATTTCACAACTTTCCCAAGCAAGTGTTGCATTTTCCAACCAGCTGCGGCATTTCCCATGCAAATGCAGCACAGTACATTCAAATATAGTCACGAAATGTCCAAATCAAATGTGACAGAATCTAGCTCAAATATAAAAATAGGCTCAATCAAATGTGGCATATTATGCCATCCAAATGTGCACAATATTTTTCACGTTATACATGGTAGCACAAAAATTCTACACATCCTTATGTTATATGCATGCAATCACCTAATTAGCCAAGAGTTTGATGTAATGAAATAAATGTAAGTTAAACTTTAATGTTACAAATGATTCCATGATTCAATATAAGCGGTTTCGATGTTTGAAGGAAAATACATACCATTGTGGATTTGGTTGGACTAACATTACATAAAGCGTCAATAATATTTCGGCGCAGATGAGTATGTCTTGCTTCCCATTTCAACCTATGAATATAATTTTAAAAAGCCCCAACTACCTTTAAGCGATCTATGCCCGTATTTGAATGGGAAAAGTGATTTTAAAAATAAACCATCCAATTTTGAATGGGATATTCAGCAGCTTTGGTCTATTACTACATTTTAGTGATCTATGTATACATTTGCTTGGGAAAACCTATATAAAAAAGTGACAACAAAGGAAGTCGGTGATGATTTTTGAACTGCTCTCCAGTCTCGCCACACCCCCTTTCCACCTTTTCACTTCCCATCTGGCAACATCCATGAGGGGCTTTATGTCAAGAGAGCTTCATGGTAGAGGGGTTAATTCTGCAGTGAGAGGTGATATTGAAATAAATACCTGGAATATCCATGACTGGCTGCAGGCTGAGACATTAGTTCACTCGTGAGTCTTCCAATGTTGCTGTCATATTTGCTGGACGATATCATGCAACTGTTGAATTCTATCTAATTTGAGTTCCTCTAAAAATGGAACAGATGTATTATCTCAGAGGAATTATATACCAGCAAAAGATGTGCTTATTGCAAAGCTTCAAAGACCTGCGTAGGTTTGTACAATTTTTATTGCTGATTAAATAGGATTAGACTGAATAAAACACCAAGGTCAAGCTTTTCTCAATAGACATCTTTCTTTTATCTTTGGTGACTGCGCTTCGCCTTTTATTTCCGCGTTCAATAACAATTCATTATTCACACCGTTCAATAATTGTTGCAATGGTCAATATCCTCCCCTCCAAGTTTAATTCTTAAAACGATAAAATTAACCAAACTAGACCGATAGGTAATTCAACCTATACGAAAAATAGTTCATAAAGACAACAAATAATTTTGATAGGAAAACAAATGTATGAAAGTCCCCAAACATAATTTTTAATTGGAACTTATGAATCATTTCGTGATATCTGATGTACACTCACACACATATATACACACCAATTTAAATTATCCCAGAATTTGATGTGTTTGAATGAGCACATTTACCAGAAATGTTTAACAATACTGAATTACGGACAGTACCATTCATTAGGATCAGGCATAAACGTATGACTGCAAAGATTCAATTTGTTTCCCCTTTTGGTTACGCACCCACTTCTTGTAACAAAGGCTTTGTCTGTATCACCCGTACCCAGTGGCTCAGTGGTTGTTTTTTCATCATCACCCATATGCTTTGAAGAACTGGGTGTGACTTATCCATCACCTTGCTCCTTACACTCATTTTCAAATCCTGGACAAGACTGATTTGATTTTTCAGCATTTCAAGGACATGAATTCTTTGAATGGGACGAGTTATCTTTCCCTTTGAGGTTTTTATTTCCACTGCCCTCACAAGCCCGTCTCTACCAGGAAATAACTGAGTGACTAACCCTAAAGGCCATTGTAATCTTTTGTGGTGTTCATTTTCTCTAACCATCACAAAGGTACCAACCACTGAATTACCAATATTCTTCCCAGGTTTTAGACACGGCAGATTTCTCAAGTACTCTGCCAAAATGTTTCGATCGCTCTACACCTGTTTGAATATGCTTCGGATAAAGTCCACCGATCAGAACAGTGCTCTGAATACCGGTCACTGATCCCACGGGATCTAGTTGGGGTAGAAAAATGAGATGGTGTCAGTGGTTGCACAGAATCCACGCCATCTCCAACAAATGTTAAAGGCCTTGAATTTACACATGAATCGACCTGGGATAAAGTCGTTTCAAGTTGACATCTAGTCTACAACGTGTTACCTGCAGACTTTCTAAGGTTTGCTTTGATTGACCTGACCATGCGTTCCCAGAAAGCTCCCCACCATGGGGACAGCGGAGCGTTGAACTTCCATTCAGGACACCGAGGTCCATAATGGTGTATGAGTCTTTCCTTGCTGAAATGAATGTTTTACGATTATCTGAGATAATGCAGTCAGGCAGTGCCCGCCGACAGAGAAATCTTACAAAGCCAAGTAAGAAATCGTCAACAGAAAGTGAGTCCATTTATTCAAAATGGACTGCACACACCAAAGCCCACTTGAATTGTATAAAATACTATTTCTTCTTTGGAAGATTCCTGCAGTACAATGGTCCAGCGAAATCGATGTCACAAACTGAAAACGCATGAACCCTTTTCACTCTTTCTCGTGGCAAAGGGGCAGTCTTTTGACTACAAGAAACAGAATCTTGTATTTGGTGCGGGATGCAGTTGGATTTTACCTTTTTTGCTTGACGCCGTAGTCCGACAATCCAATACTTATTCCTGATTGCTGTTATTATGGTATTGATACCAGCATGTTTCATGGAAACATGGCAATGTCTAATCAATAACAATGCGATATCACATCGCGGGATCAGTATTGGACATTTTTTCATTGAACTCCAGTTCCAAGAACTCAAGTCTGGTTTGGATGTGCAAGTGACCATCGGCATCCTAGAAGGGATTTAAATTGAAAATAGAAGACGTTCTACAGACTGACTGTTTGGATAGCAAATGATGAAATTCTTGTTGGAGTTCTTCTACAGAAAAATGTCAAGTCCCAAAGCTACCTGAAACGCGCGGAACATTGTTGATGAACCGAAGCATCCAAGCGACAACAAGTGCTACCTTGTTCACTGTGCACCATCTACACAAGTCGAACACCCTTGACGTTTCTGAATGAGTTACAAGCTGGCTGGTAGAAACATATTCAGAAGTCACATTGTATTCAACAGTAAATTCAGTTTCACTACCTTTCCTGATGGTAGTGTCGTGTCCTTACTAAGTTGGACCTCAAAGCCACATATCCGACCTGACCAGAGCCTCCCCTGACACTCTTCTTGAGATCATATCACAGGGTGTTCTTTACTTGCTACATGATACCAATTATCTGTTTGAGTGAGTTTCTGAATCTCTGTCACTCTATTA
>JAOYNN010234201.1:0-10552 GCA_025770095.1 Goniobranchus kuniei
ATGGTCTAATCACATTTATTCTTTTGTGTTTGTGTTTTGTTTACAGCTTTATCAATTTCAGTTGTTGTTTTTTTAATTTCTTACCAGACCAAGAAAAATCTGGAATCCACCAGCGACTTTTTGCCATTTAAGATTTTAAGTTTATCCTTTAAAAACAAATTATTAAATTGCCAAATTGAAGTGTAGTCTTTCATGAAACATTCTGAGGTAAATCAGATTTACTATCAACAATCTCAAATGATGATGAAATTTTGAAGGGCGCCAATTCATCCCATTCATCTGACATGACTATTATATAGCCTACTGAATGAAGTTTACAAATTGTGTCTCTGGAAAGCTATGTAACTCTTTATGACAATGCTTTGTGTCTGTGTTGAGTGAAAATTATAATCAGTTTTTTGTTTCAATATTTTTTCAGTTGTCAGGTTAAAGTTTAAAATAATGAAAAGGTTTATATTTTTTTCATGCATTCTTGCCAATTACTTGTATATTTTTTTATTCAACAACATAAAGATACGATAAAACAAATGTGCAAGTAGTGCTTCGCAAAATAATTCAATATATTTGTAATATTTATACCATGGACATTCAGAGGGAGCGAGGAGGGGTGGAGGGAGTCATTTGTCCACACTTGACCTCTTGCGGCTTGTTGCTCGTTGGGTATTCTCATCAGGTGTCAGAACCATTTCATTCTTTGTTGTTGTATGAATGCCATGACTGGCTGCGTTCCTACTTGATGTCTGATGTGATCGTTTCGTATGCGATCTCTTCTGGTAATATTCATGGTTTTCCTGAGGCATTTCATTTCACATACAGCGATTTTTCCTTCTTGTGATGCTTTAATCGACCATGCATAATTATCTTTATTCTTTAAGTGTCTCAAAGTTTTCTGTATCCTGCTCTTCTTGAATCTTTACTCTAGATCAAGTGTGCTTTATTTGTTAGGTTTTGTACAGTAAACAGTCACGGCATAGCCTACCTCTGATTAGATGTGGTCGATAATGTCATTTATCCTCTTATAGGCTCATAGTTTCAGACTGTTCTTCCGTTTACTATCCAGGAGCAGTATTGAATAGCGCTGCAGAGACTTGAGATAGTATAATGTAATGGGCCTCGGTGATGGATGGGGAAATCGACTCAAATAACCTGTTTACACCTCAAGTGGCCCGGTAGCTCAGTCGATAGAGCGGCTGACTGCCATGCGAAGTGCCCAAGTTCGAACCCCAGCCGGTCAGTGATTTTTCGGGGCCCCCTGTTCACCCAGCAGTATAAATGGGTGGCTAGGTCTTTCTAGACTTGGCGAAAGTAAAGTCGACGTGGAAAGCAATGGCAAACTACCACATTATGCCGTATGCCTAGTATAATTAGGGCTCTACCCCTAATTCTCCTGAACTCAAATCATGGATTCGTGACTAACTCTACTTTTACACCTCAAGTAAATTTGCCTGGGTTTGGGCATTGAAATTAATATTGAAACTTACTTCAACTGTGAATGTTTGTATAGACTTACAAACTCACACATTCATGGATATACATAAATACGTAAACAAGACTAAAACTATAGTATTATAGCTATGCAAGTTTGGCAAACAACCGGAAGAAGAGATACATGCCATATATTTATAAAATATCCAGAAAGATATGCATCGAAGGTATTGGTTGAAAATTGAATTTTTAGTCAAACTTGCATAGCTATAATATTATGGTTTTAGACTATGATTATTCTTTTAAAGTATCGCGTGAGCTTTGAAGGAAATATTTATAATGAATTCAGACTTAAATAATAATCTACGTCTCTAATCTGTTCGGTGACTAAAAGTATAGGATTCTTTCCACCAATTATGATTTAGCAGTGTCTTTTATATTCAAGCTGCTTCTTATATAGAACCTCCACCCCAGAACCAAGAGGTTGCGGGTTCGAACCCCGAATGAATCATACTAAAGACTTTATAATTGGTAATTTAGTAACTGCCTCACATGGTGCTCAGCACAATGAGAACAGTTCTAAAACTGGTCGGCCCTATAATTACATATATGACTGGGTGAGTCATTAGAGTTGTGTTTTATCGTTTGGCTCATGTGTGACAGCACATAAACATGTCCAAATAGCACCGTCACTCACATAATAACCTACAATATTGAAAAGTGACGTTAAAGCCACAAATTAACTTAGAACCTTTCCGCGGTTTTGCATAAAAAGATTAATCCATTTTCTATAAAGCGTGTCTTAGAAGAAATCATGTAAAACTCCGTAGAGGGCTAACAGCTAAATAGGCCATTTGTCTGCCGTTTAGTGTCTCCCTTCGCTGATGAAGATTCTGACATTCATATTTACATTCTAGATAAAATATTTTGTGTCTGTTTGCTCATGATATGAGTCCGAAAGGAGCTCTTTGAATTTTTCTATAGTTGCTGCCGATGTTATCTCTCTGATACGATTCTTGGGAAAAAATGAAAATTGTCTATAATTTGTGGTGGTAAATAGTGGTATATATTATTTAGGTATGTTCGTGGCTGTTTCTTGTTGGTCTGGTGGACTTTTGAAGATTGCTATTTGAAATGGCAATTAAGTTTTTTTTTCGATCTTGTACGTCATTGTGAGGCGAGCATTTCTTCTTCTTTTTTGCAGAGATGGCCAGTCTAGTCCATCGAGCATGTTAGTAACCCTTGCCGTTTGATCAAATGTCCCCAAGGCGAATCGCGCCTTTGAACCCTTTCTATTTGGTCTATTTGATGCTGGATATTGTGACGGAGGTCCGAGAATCTCAACAATTGCATGTCTAGTCTACATATGGACGAGATAATCGCTTACCATGTAACCCACGGACTTTGATATTATATGATATAACAATACAATCGACAAGAATGCACTTCACATACCTGGACAACAATAGAGACAATGTGGCCTTCGCCTTACATTACAATGTGTTCAAAACTTCACTCATGGCGGACCCAGACAGCACCTTGTCTAAGCAATTACAACAAACATACCGGAAGATGGGACAAACGCAAACATGTGTCTTACAGTTTGCACTTCTTTCGTGTAATTAAGACACATAATTTGTTTATCGGATGGACACGATTTCAAACCAACACATGGTCATTGGTGATTGAAAGCGTTGCCTGCCCATTACTTTACCCGTTGGAGTCTGAATGCTTGTCAAGGGACGTTAGCCCCGGCCATTGCATCTGCTTCATTGGTCAGACTCTCTGAACATATGAACACTCGTATCATAAGCTATGCTTTAACCAATCACACCCATCTCTACATTACGAGGCATGATAAAGACCCAGCTGGGCACTCGTACTAAAAACTCATGTACGGTACTCTTAGACACACACGCCACCATTTTCATAATGGACTTATTCTAATTTATTGTTTGCAATCATTCTAACTCTTGGAGTAATATTTTTTTTACTATTTTGTGGTTTGAAATTCCCCCTTTGGGTAAGTTGCAAAATATATCCATGAACTGTACAAAGTCCAATGTTTACTGTTGTGTTCTTATTAATACCCTTACTTGCATTTTAATTTGCTTGGATAATTTATATATTCCTTATCGTATTATATACCCTTACCTCTATGAGTAAGACATATCTTATTCATTTAACCATTGGATATTCAACGTTATCACTTTGTGGATGGATAGCTATTTTAATTGCAATAAGTAATGCCTTGTGTGTATACGGTATGCTGATGGATATTGGCATTTAAGTCGAAGTCACCGGTTGCCTTGACAACCATATTCTGTTACGTTTTAAAGCGATTCTTTAGTTCGTAACTAACACAGCTAACACGGTTGACCGCGGTGTCCAGCGAGCAAAGTCGCAGTCCACGTGATAAAGATTTACTCACTCGTCATAGTTCGGACGAAAGAGAGAAATTAGAATCAGTTGAACCCAGGCGCTCAGATAGTCAACATCCAAACCCAAGAAGTATCTCAGGGATGATCTTCCATCGCATCTAGATCCAAATGCAACTATTTTGGGTGACCGTCAAAGCTAACTAACAACTCAATCGCCCAGCTCCAAGAGACGAAGGTATATCTTTGTCATAACTAGTTTCGTCTGAATCTCTCTGATATATAATTTCTACCTTATCCTTGGAAGAGAGTATCCTTAAATCAAAGTTGTAAATTAAATGTGAGCTGTGAAATATCCATCATCTTAAAATTAGTACTTGTCATCCAGAAGTTCAAAGAAATTGTAAAACTACGTACTGCCTTCATATAATCAGTATGTCAAGAAATACATTATAAAAAGACGACCATCTGAAGAAAATGCTGATCCCTTTCGATTACATTGAATTATCAGCTAAAATTGAAGATTTATCAGAAGTGCCATTGCAACAACTTATCTCCAGATAGGACAATCCATTAGTCCCTACAATTTCATCTTGTGCTCATGTGAAGGTGGACGTTGATCATCCAATAAATAATGTGGAACTTTCATCGGCCTGTTCATTACTTGTCTCGCTGTGTGTGTGGTTTGTCGCCTCTCATAAGAAGACAGTCGTTTGTTCTTCAACCTGTGCTGTATTCGTCATTACAGTTATCTTAATCACTATAAGCAATGTCGTATGCATACATTAAATATACCCTAAAATATTACGCAAGACATATCAAAACGGATTATGTGACCCACCTATATGTAGCTGCATTGTGATAACAATATTTGAACCGCCCGACTCTGTAGTTGTAACCCTACACAATCATGTACATTCACTGTTTATTCTTAATGACTATTGTAAGTTTCATCAGCAGTTATGTAGTGTGGTTGTCACATTGCTGGGCTTTATTATAAAACTATATGACACCCAAAGCTACAAAGAGTTTGAATTACTGTCTTATTACAGGGTTCATACATGCGACCACTCCTACGTTCCTGTGTTTCCTGAGTGGGAAGAATAAGACTTCCTGTATGCAACTATACGCTATTCATTTGCGTGCTGCATTACATAAACAGCTCGTTTTACCTACCCTCTACCGAAGAACAACTACTTATCAATACTATGTACATCTCAACTAATATCTCATCATTGGAAGCGACCAACTACTGCTACAGTATAGCGTCGAATTCCCGTCTGAACTACAGACACAATCCCTTGATCGTGTAATCCGAGGAGGTGCTTTTTCAAAGCAGAACAACTAACCCATAATCACAATAATATAACTTCGCCAAAGGCAAAACACATTTTATTTTACAACGTGACCAACTGCTCCCACAGTATAGAGTCATCTCCATGTCTAACATAAAGAAATCCCCCCCCCTCATAACTAATTAATTGAGGAAGTGCTCTGACGCAAAAGAACCTAAAGCAATGTAGAGACCTTCACCGAGTGCAAAATCTCAGCATATCTAACCAACAGTTATTACTCTGCCCCTGGCATTGTTCCAGCCCCGTGAAATTACATCATTGGACTGCGGCAAGCTTATGATCGGATTTACCGACATCTCAACGAGACCCAACGCAACAGCAACTGAACAGGGTGTCCCCTTTTAAGAAAGCAATCCAAATCTACTAAAACCCACCATAACGTCGCTGTTGAAGCGCATCCCATTCCTTTTTATCTTTGAGATATATTTTGTTTTCATTGAATATTTTGTTAACCTGATGTAATATTTGTAAATAAATAAGCCTCATTAATTTGTTTTCATAACTTAAAGGTGTTGCTTTAGTGTAATCGGTGTTGTAAAGCTACTTTGCGTTGTCCGATGTTATCACTGTATTTTGTAAGATAAGAGTGTGCACCTTATTCCCGAAACTCATTCAGACTCCTTTAGCCTTATTCCTAATTAAACTCTGGGACACACAGTGTACACCACCAGACATCAGAGCCTGTAATGTTAAAGTCACAGTCTTATCTTCATTATTCTTAAGTGTGAGTACTGACCGAAATTGGGGCTTTCATCCAGTACTGATATACTAGAGTAAGTGTTAGTGGGACTAGGCCACGCCTTTTTTCCCGTTTAATTAATTAATCAACCCCAGCTTTATAACTTAAAACACCCATTGTGACATTAATACGGCTCTCAGGCAGTGCTAGCATATTCTACTATTGGTCTGATTAATGATTTATATGCCTTTTCTTTCATTGCTCTTGATATGATCTGAAGGTTTCTTTTGAGGAATCCTGGAGTTCTGTTTGGTTTTCTTACTCGTCCCACTGTAGATCAGATTTTATGATTACTCCTAAGTATTTGACGGATTTTATATGGTTTAGATCGTGATTGTGTAAGCTGTAGTTGTACTCAACACTGGGTTTAGCGTTCTGGAGATAGAGATAACATTACACTCAACTAGATGAAATACCATGTGGTTCTGTTGTCCCCATTCTGTCATTTTTTGTCCAGGTCGCGTTGCAAAACCATAGCATCATTTGGGATTTTATAGCAAGATATAATATTGAATCATCCGTGAATAGACGTACTTTTGACGTGAGTTTTTCAGCCAGATCATTAATACATGTATAGAAGAGGAAGAAGAGGGTAGGTCCCAACACTGAGCTCTGTGGTACGCCTGACTCCACCGCAACTGATGACGATGATTCACATCGCTGACAACAGATTCAGTGCGATTCCTCAAAAAGTTTCCGATCCATCTGCTGACACCAGGTTTATTCCATACTAAGTTTGTGGCATAGGAGACTGTGGTCAACTTTACCACCTTCCTCCTTAACTTCTTTACAACGTATTGTTATTATAGCTCACTCCCTGCCCGGTGTGCACTTATCTCATGTTGTATTGGCCACGCCTTCCATTTGTTAACTTCCGCCCCGCTTTTAAACGTAGAATTCATTGATGATCACAATTATAGCCCCTAGGAATCCTCCCTTTCATTAAAGACTAAAATAGTATATAGATCGTTATCATTCCTCTTGGCGTGCTCAATATCACTATAATTGGATGGAAATGGAGAAAATGGGGACTTAATAATACAAAAGGGGTAAAGGCTAGGACTAGGAAAAAACGTAAATTATACGACAGACACATATTCGATTGGTGTATCAAAGTAAAACAATATGTACTTGAAGAAAGTACAATATCAATTAGAGCACTGTGTAGGAAGAGTGCAGGCACACAATTTTGACCCCTCTGTCCAGCCAGACAATTTGTACAATAAAAGTCACCTACATATCTCGGTGGAAATAAATCCTCGTATTTGATAGTTCTGACCAATGGGATCCAATCGGCCTCTAAGATGTATTATCATTCCAATTATTATGTACTTGTTACGGGGGAAATGGTGGGGAGAGGGGGAACAGGGGGAGAAGCGCTCTCGCCGTCAAGAATCTGGTTTTTCTTATCGATTGTTGTCTTCATATTGTGTTAATATATTCCAGTACTCTACACTTGCTACTAGCTTTCTGTTATTACACATTCAGGATCATGTGTGATCGTTTACAATACTAGAGTACAAAAGTAAGTAGACGCTTACATCAAAGAGTGTGTAACGAATACCATAAAAGTAACCTTAACAAAATAGATATCCTTCGAAAGAAAATCTTATATCCAGTACCTTACAAAAGACCATTTTCCAATATCTGTATTCGTTTTGGCCTAGAAACCGTAAAGAATGTCGGTCAGAAAATCAAAGTCGCAATATAGAATATATCGGAAAATAATAAAAGTTAAATAATGTGTATGCCTGCAATTAGCATTAACCAAGCATGTAATTCTTCTTCGCATTGAACTTGTCAGGTTTAACACTTGGTGATCAGTTATCCAGTTCCATATATGAAGTGAAGAAGCAAAAGATCGTCTGCATTGGTTGGTTGGGGCCTGATCTTGGGCAGTTGTCGACTCATTATGTCCCACAGATTAAATGCTCAATGCAGTTCATATCTGGCGAAATCACTGGCCATTCCTTAACCTTGATATTCTGCTGTCTCAAAAAATCTTGGTCTTGACTGCCCTATGAGAAGGGGCGTTGTCGTGTTGAAGTGCTTGCCATTTCTTCTCTCTCGTTTGACGAATGGGTCGACTGTAGGCATTAAATGTCTTCAGTGAAAGTCAGCATTCAGAGTGTGCTGAACTCGAAGAAGAGGTAATTTTCTCCTATGCAAAATCTTATACATCATTTTAAGGTGTATAAAATGTATTAAATCTACCAGATGATGTAAAGTTTTATAGACCCTTTTCCATTTCAAAGGTATTTCGCCATATAAAATGTATACAGGTACTTTTTGCTTATCATTCCCATAATGCGATTTAGAATTTTCGCCCGAAAATATTTTTAACAACTCACTGGATAAAAACCGCAGCAGCTTTTTCAACTCAGTTGTTTGCAACTGGAAGTAAAAACTAATTATTTTATGTTTAGTGAAAAATGTTTCTTTCATCAAACTCATGGGGTCTGGCTTCCAGGCCGATTGAGAGACGGGCTTATACATTTTATATTTTTATATTTTCCTATATATTCTATACTGCGACTTTGATTTTTCTGACAGACATTCGTTAACGGTTTCCTGTGTAAAGAAGAATAAAGATATAAGAATGATCTTTTGTAAAGTATTGGAAATAATTTTTTCTTTCAAGTGATGTTTTTTCTGAAGGTTATCTTTATGGTATTCATTACACACTATTTGATGTAAGTGTCTACTAATTTGTGCACTCTAGTATATTATGTTTCCAGTGAGAAGCTGGTATCACAAGATTTTTAATGTTCATCCCACTCAGAGAGATACGTCTGATTACACGAATCAAAAGTTACTCCCATGATAATAATATGATAATTGAGAGTATCTTAAGAGTCTGTCTATGGGTCTGGGATAGATATTGGTATAGAAACGATGAGAAAGTAATTTAACCCATTACATACCAAAGGTTGATCAAATTGGAATTTAACTGTGATCGAGTTGTAGACTCACATTGGCACACTAAACAAAGATCCGGAGTTAGTTTTGATATTGATCAAAATGTCGGTGATGCTGCACCCTCTGACGGTGCACTAGCAGTATATGGAGCCATTGGGTTTAATATGGAGAATGGTAATTTGGACATTGCATTCATAATCACGAACTGTCTGAAATCAATATGATCGACCTTTTAGCAGATTCAACCACTACCACCACCATCATTATTACTACCACCTTCTCCGCCACATATCGTCGATAACATGAAAAACACACAACACAAAATCAATAACAACAGCATCATCATCATGAAAACCAACGGCAACAACACTACCACCAGCAACGCCAGTAGAAGCAGCAGCAGCAGCAGCAACAACAACAACAACCACGAAGACAACAACAACAACATGGCTGTTTTCAAACGGGATTGAATTTTATTTCTGAAAGAACACAACAAGTAATTCTGAAAATCATATGCGGCAAATTTTACGGCCTTGTGTGGAATTCTGTAAAGCATCTGTTATGAAGCCCACAGTTGCACTTGCTACACCCTCGTTTTGTGTTTAGACCGCAGAGTCCACAGCGTCTTTGGGTTCAGAATTGGACAGAGTAATGGTCAACTCGATATGTTGGAATATCGCGTTGAGCCCGCTCAATTGCAGCCAAGGGTTGGCCTGGCCTCTAGCAAGCTTTCTTTGCTGCTTGTTTCATCAAGAAGGATGTAGCCACTTGCTGACGGAAGGACAGCAAATCTAGCTTGTTGCCAATGGCCCGATGATTTCTGTGAATAAGCCAAGAGTTCTGCAACATAGCGAAAAGCGCACACCACCATCTCCTTTGTTTCGCTGTACGTAAAGGATTGTATTGTTCACGAGCATTTCAATGACATTTTCCCGTCAAACAAGAGTTCAAATATATCAGTCAGTGACATACCTTCGAGGAGAAACGGCTGGGCAATAGGTGTCTGCTATTGCGGAAGCTTATTAAGTGTATCAGCCTTTGTCCATGAGGTTTACCTTTTATTTATGACAGGCGAAAAAGTTTCAAGGTTTTAATTACTGCCTATCATTTCATTTGTTGGTGATTTACTATCACTTCTGCTTTAGCTGTCAATTGTAGTATAGTCAGATTATCAAAAGTTCCACCTTCATCTACATCACCACTACTGTCTCCATCTGAAATAGTTCCATCACCACGTTGGCACAGGAAAACCTCAACTTCAGTAAAGATCTCCGATTCTAGCATCAGTATATCCTCATGAGCAGTATATTTTTGTCTAGATGATCTGCGGAAAAGAAAAATGTGCAACTGATGATAAGGATAACGACGACGATGACGATGATGATGGTGATGATATTATTGAGGATATGATGATGATGATGATGATGGTTGTGATTCTGCTGTTGTTGATGTTGCCGTTGAGGAGGATGATAGTTCAGCTGATGATAAGGTAACGACGATGACGACGAGGATGATGGTGATGATATTATTGATGATGATGGTGATGATGATGATAAATAAATAAATAAATGGCACTTATATAGCGCTTTACCCCATTAAAAATAGGTTCTAAGCGCTTTACAATAACATTTAAAGCAATACATTGTACAATGGCATAGAACATGCATATAAAACACAATTGACATAAACATAGTTTTATAGTGATAGTAGAACTTATTTGGTAAGATTTTTTTTAT
>JAOYNN010234312.1:0-16165 GCA_025770095.1 Goniobranchus kuniei
ATAAAGCACAAATTTATACGAAAAGGTTCAGGAGTGTATGAATAATTTGATTAACTTCAGACAAAGTGATCTTTTTTTTATTTTTTTGTCTTTTAAAAAAAATATGATGTATTCCCTTATCCAAGTAGGTTGTGATAAACCATTTATGATTTTGAAGACAAGAATGAAATTGTTTGAAGTTTTTCATGTTGTGAGTGTTAATTCTGAAAGTACATGTACATAATAAATGTATAAATGTCACGTATTGCTGAACAAAATTTCTGTTTTTTTTTCTGAAGTAAATTTTTTTTTGGACAGATTTCTCTCTGAGAGGAAACTAATGTACGGCTAAACTTACACGAAGAAATAATATTTCCCATGGAAGAAAAATAAATATATGTAAAGAGATTAATTTTTTGGAGAGGTCATTACCAGTGACATATACAAAGAGATATGTAGTAATATTGTAAAATTGTAAAAACAGTTGAAATTGTCAAAATTTGTTAATATGTAGAGAAGACCTCTTTGAAACTTCTGATGTCCTTTTTTCTTTGTAAGAACTGGTCATTGTCATTACCTATCATCCATATCAGGGTGGGTGCCATAACCAGTCATCCTTTACCTGTCTCTATCCTCTTTGCTTGTGGTCTTTCCCTTCTCTTGTTCTATGCTGGTTCCGTTGGATTGCTCTCTTAGCAGTTTTGGAGTCTCGCATATCAAAATTGCAAGACTTCATCCATCTCTCAGAGCTTTTCTCCCCCCAGGCAGGCTAAATGAGTAGTAGAACAAATTGATTCACATAAAGAGCACCTAGGCCAAGTATATTTCCATTGACAACTTGATTTTGGCCCTTAAACTCAGGCTTTGGTACAGGGTCTTTTTGGAAGTAAAGAACTATTTCTCTCTCACATTTGTTTTTCCTTTGTTTCAGTATCTTAAATGCCTTTTCTTTTGTGTCCTTTTTACATTTTCTGGAAAGATTTAGTTGATTGGAAGGCAATATTTGTTCCATTTATAATAGTCCTTGTTTGACAAAAGAATTGTCAAATTGAATTTTAAAAGATTAATAAAATATGTACTTTTGAAGTGAAAAGACAAAGTTCAAGAGGTATATGCATTTTATGTAAATCTGTGAAGAAATATCAAATTGCCGTGGAGATTACCAAGCATACAAACTTTCTCATTTTTCAAGGGATGTTTCATTTTGAAAATGTAAATGGAGATTGTTGACCATGTTGATTGTGATTGTGTATGACTCAATCATTTCTTTCTACTGAGATGATGAATTTGTTCTCCACATCAAGTCCATAGCCATGTTTTGCATGGTTTTCTTGGTACAGTACTGGTTTGTTGAACACCCAAACAAACACGAAATTGGTAAGAGAAATTGGAAATGGACTTGCCTTACAAAGTGCACCTACGTACATTTTTCAAGGTTGTGATCATCCCAAATCAAACCTATGATAACACTGTGGTGTTGTCTTAACCTGTTAATTTTGGAGTAAAATTCTTTTTTTTTTTTTTTTTTTAAAAATTTGAATTGACAACAAATTATACTGATGAAGAAAGGTACCAGTGAAATAAAATTCTTTATCTTGATTGTCTCCACAGTCCCATGATGGTCATGCATTCCCAGAGTTTTGAGCCTAGTTCCATCATTTGTACTAATGCTGAGCATAGTGTATACATTCTATTACTATAGATTTAAGTCCAAGCAAAGAATTAATGACCACAGTTTGGTGTGATATCTATGTTTTATGGAGTTATTTTGTTGTTGATTTTTTTTTAAATTTTATCTTTTTACCATTTTGAATGTGTTAAAAAAAAAGATGACATGAGAGTAGCACTTTCAAATTAGGATGAAAATACTTCATCTGAAAGGATTTCTGGCTGTGCATCTTTTATATCTGTTTTGTCAGTGCATCTTCTTTCTCTGTTTGTGCATTTTTCTTTCTCTGTTTTGTCCATGCATCTTCTTTCTCTGATTTGTCTGTGCATCTTCTTTGTTTGTTTTGTCTGTGCATCTTCTTTCTCTGATTTGTCTGTGCATCTTCTTTCTTTGTTTTGTCCAGTACAATACCATTCTCCATAGCTTTCTTGAACATTCACCATCCATAAAATGGATAATTTCATCCAAGGCATCCACTTGCCTTCTTCCCTATTTTGTCCAGTGCAATATCATTTTCCTAGCTTTGTTACACAAATTGACCATCCCTGGAATGGATACCACCACCCTTGCTATCCACTTATATTCTTTCTCTATCACATCCAGTACAATATTATCACTTTCGTAGCTTTGTTACACAAATTGACCATCCTTGAAATGCATTCTACGATCCCAGCTATCTTTTTCTTTTTATGGTCTTCCTCTGTTCCTTCAACGCTTATTGTTGGTGTCATATGGGTAAACTAGTCTTTTTGAAAATTGTAAGTCTCCTGTAAGAGAATTCCAAATGCTTGCAGTTGTTCTTTAGGGATTTCATTCTTTCAAAGCAAGATATTCAGAATGAGATAACATCTCATTTCCACATTAAAATTTTTGTGCCGGTTGCTGAGACCCGTTCAGTGGATTTACCCCCATTTGTCATTCTTTCTTTATAGTTCGACCAACTCATATGCCCCTTCCCCCACCCCAAACATAGTAAACTCTATTGATAGATCCCTATGTAGAACTGTCCATAAAGAAAGCGGTACCTCTCTCCATTTTCAAAATGTTTCCATATTGTTTCAACCTTTGCCTTATATGAGTATAATATAAAGTCTTTGGTATGTATTGTGTGTGATTTATATTAGAATTGAATTTTGTATTACTGAACTGAAGTGCAGCCGATATGGCAACATGTTACTATTGTCTGATTAATATGTTCTGTTGGAACCGTTTACAAAATGTTTTATTTAGAATGTGCTGTTTATCTCTGTGTAGTCAGATATCTTTGGTGAAGTGTAAACTGTTTATCAGGGGGGCAAAGCAAGGGAAAAAGTCTTCATGTGAGTTTCAGGGTCCTCGACTGAGAATACAAATAAGTCTGCTATTGCCAGATCTTCCCACAAGTCATTTGTGTGACTGTGGGTAGAATTTATAGCTTTTCTTTTTCTTCTCTTGTCTGTCTTGTGTTTTATGGTCTGTTTGGCTCTCTTTGGTCTCCTCAGAAGGTGAGAAAGGGGGGGGGGGGAAAAAAAGAAATGACAGAAATGATGTGCTGTGAGAGGGAGGAATGTACGTAATATTTGGTCGGCCATCCCCCCATTTGTGTGCATTATAATGACTTTAAAAAATACTTTCAGTAACTTGTTATGTAGAACGATTGATTTCTCTGGCACTTAACTCACTGACTACCATACCACACTTATTCAAGCGGCGACCCCAGAAAACCTCCAAAACCATAGATACTTTAAAAAGTCACTACTCAGAGTTTTTGTGCCACAGTAGTAATTTCATACACTTTTTCAGTTTCAAGAGAAGAATATGTACAGTGAAATGAAATTTAATTTGATAAGAAACTTTGTTTTCCACAAAGATCTATAATTTCTTGATCAAAGAAACAAAAATGAAAATTCTGACTGACACTGATTGTGACCTAAGGATAAAAGAAACAAGGATGTAAATCTTTCTGATATTTTTAGGAATCCCTGAAATTATGAGCCCTCCAATAAATGAATCAATCTAGATTCTTTTGTGCATATGAGTAGCTTGCTGGATGGAACCAGTACAGTAAGAATAAAGTATGATAACATAACCCTTCATACTGTTTCCTAAAATTTTTGTGTGTGAACAATTTACATCCCCGAAGAAAATGTTTATTGATTTGTCTGTAAATGCCTTATTTCTAAAGCAGTTAGAACACGTGTGTTGCGATTGCAGACTTAAGTGAGTTAAAAAGTGAAAATCCTGAGTGGTCAATGCACAGACTGCGGTTGATGACTGTTATCAAGTATTGGGGGTGCTTTTTCAGAGATTTTCTCTTAAAAAAATTAATTAGAGATATCTTTGTTTATAAATTGTCTCTCTATTTAGTTGTATTTTATATCATATATAATATTTGAATTACTTATTGTTTATGTTGAATGTCTTTTCCTCTTTGGCAATTTCTTTTCTACATTTGGTAAGCTATCAATCCCACTTTTGTTCTCTCTTTCTACAAGCCTAATTAATGTCTTAATTTTACCATGGGTTCTGAGATGATCTGGTAGAGTTGTTAGAATGCTTAGACATTAAAAAAAAAAAAGTAATGAGGGAAAATGAAACTGGAAATGAGAAAGGATCATGTTCAGCTGGTTGTTTGCCATTTCTTTTGTATGAGAAATGTTCATTTTGTGTTGGCCTTTGTTGATACAGTGCAACCTATCTATAAGAACGTTCGATGTAACGACATTCTATGTATACTGACATCATGCTCAGATCCCGAATGTTTTCCTTATATATCATTAGTAATAAAAAGCTCATTATAACGACATAATTTTAGGAAAAACTATGTTTAGTGACATGGTGTTCAGGTCCCAATTGTTTTCCTTATATATCATTAGTAATAAAAAGCTCAGTATAACGACGTAATTTTAGGAAAAACTGTGTTTAGTGACATGGTGTTCAGGTCCCCATTGTTTTCCTTATATATCATTAGTAATAAAAAGCTCAGTATAAGTATAACGACGTAATTTTAGGAAAAACTATGTATTGCGACATGGATAAGGTAGGAATCAGCACCATCAAATTGATAGTGAAGACGATAATTCTGGTCAAATGAAAAAGCTTGATTGGCCGACTATTGATATTCACTCCCCTTGGGAAGTATAAGAGACAATGCTATGGACCCGCTATCACTATCACGATATCAACTCCTACCAAGTTGAAGGGAACACAACACCACAGGGCGAGGGCCCGGCCAATGCATTAGGGGTTGTAAAGAGGTCACCTCCTACGCCACTGTGTGCCGAGGTTACGGGAATACATAGGCCTAGCTTTGTTATTGCATTGCCGAGTCTGTCTGTCTGTCTGTCTTCTGTCTGTCTGTCTGTCTGTCTGTCTCTCTTTTGCCCCCTTCTTTCTATCACTACTAAATATTTTATACCGGGCCCGATTATCATGAATAGTGGAGCAGGCAAAGATATTTTCAAGCGAGTAATGGCTAGCTCTAAGTAAAGCGACATGGCATTATTTTCAAGGTTGCCAGTGGAGAGTATGCCTATTACGTGCATTTTGGTGTCTATTAACGCGCATGTACTACAATAATACTTGTGCTGGTCCTAAGCCTGGATGCATAGAGGGAAAATGGGTGCCTCTCACTATAACGACATTTCTGTATAACGGCATTTTCTTTTTGTCCTGACAGTGTAGTTATAGATAGGTTGCACTGTACTTTTTTTTCTTATGACCTCTGTCCCTTGTGTAATTTAATAAAAAGTGTTCAGCCTTTTTTTACTTTGTAATTACTATTGTGTTTATATAATGATGATTTACATTTGAATTTTAAATGTTAGAGTAAATACAGTGAAGCCCACTTAAGATAACCTCACTTAAGATAAAATCTCGTTTAAGATAAACCATTTGTCCCGGTCCTGATTTTCCTTGTACATACTTGTACCAATCATAGTCCGGTTAAAATAAATGTGTATGGCTCATCGTCCACTTCAAATAAGCTTTTTTTTTTAGCCATTGTGGCCTTCTTCTCCATGCACAACCATCCAGGCAGTCAATGGGTGTGTGTGTTGTGCATGCACGTAAAGATGTTTCCTGCTGGGATTGTCCATCACCACCCATCCCTTGTCCCCTCTCCTCTTCCTTTGTGGGAAGCAAAGGCCATGAAACCTCACTAGAAAAGTGTTAAGTCACAGGACTTTACCCACACCTCATTTTGAATAAAAAATGGTTGTTTTCCTTCTAAATGATTAGACAAACCTTGTTTAACTCTATGTCCACCCTATGAATTCATGGTTGGACGCAGCCGTTTAACTGGTGTACCCTTTTTGCTGTCCTTACGGCAAATTGAGCAAGCCACACTGTGCAGCTTGGTGGAGACAAAGAGTTCAGATCCGTATCCGTATCACTTAGTTATAGTGACCCTAACAGATTTCTATACAACGTAGTGTGAGAGGTGTAGGTTATTTGCAGCAATGCCCATGAGATTTTCATTCGGGCCTACAGGAAATCTCATTTGTCCAAGTAACACTCTATCGAATTCTTCTACTGTTGGTTTGCAGATAACTTCTTCTTCCAGGTTTTTCCATTGTGGCACTTCTGATGGCTAATGAAAGTTGTATTGTGCTGTTTTGGCATATGGAATGGAGATTGCTTTAGAGTTGAATTTGCAGCGAAGTTTGATAATATTTTATGATTTGTAGTCGGTGAAGGCCTCTTATTAATTTTTAATCGATAAATTTATCTGTCTGAAGGAGTTTATCTAAAGTGGATTCCACTGTACTGATCTTGGTACAGTTGACTTGAATGTCTGCGTTTGAACAAATTAAGGGTCCAAGCCACTTGACCAAATGAGAAACAAAAAAGAGAAGAGCAGAACTCAAAGACATTCTGTTGTATTAATTATATATGTAATATTAATATTTATGCTTCTATGAATGATTTTCCCTAGTCTATACCTAAAATGACGGACTGAATGTACGTTGTGTTACATGAATAGACACTGGAGAATTTCAGTCCTGGTATAAACATAGTTATTTTGCTTTTCTTTTGGTTTCTTTTCTTTTTGACATTTTTGCATATACCCTTACATAATAACATTGAGAAGTTTTATGTCAAAAGAAATTGATGTATATGATGTTTATGACCAAATAATTGTTTGACTAATTTGTATTTTTGAATTTTCTTTTTTTCTTTTCTGCTTGCTGTACAGAATCAACTAACAATCAAAGAGATGATTGATTTCTGTTTTACAAATCCCTGTTTATCAGTGATATTATAGTTCAAGGTTAATTTGATCTGCTCTGTTTAATATTGAAAATTTGGATTGAATAAATTTAGTTGTTCTAAGTATCGCTATCATGCTTGAGTAAACATATGTTTTGCACATGTCTGTCCCCTAACATCATCTTTTGATTTGGTTGTGATCAAGCTGTCTTCTTTCTGCAGTGGAAACCTGATATAACTGGGATCACGGGACCAAAGCAAAATCCCTACTATATTCAATCCCCGTTACTTCAGATTTCAAGGAAAATAAAGACAGATCAACTAAGCAAAATTCCTACTATATTCAATCCCCGTCACTTCAGATTTCAAGGTAAATAAAGACAGATCAACTAAGCAAAATCCGTACTGTATTCAATCCCCGTTACTTCAGATTTCAACGAAAATAAAGACAGATCAACTAAGCAAAATCCCTACTATATTCAATCCCCGTTACTTCAGATTTTAAGGAAAATAAAGATCAGATCAACTAAGTTGAGAGCAGGAGAGGGCAGGCGGGGTGGAGTGTGCAGTGGGGCTTGTCAATGCCAACCATATGGCTTGGCGAGGAGGCCAGACAGATACTGTTAGCCTAGTTTATGTAAGAGACTCTTTGGGATGGGCTTAGCCTAGGCTGGCGTGCAAGCATGTGAAGTGTTGAATCAACCAATGGGCCACTTTTTCTCCATGCAGTATTGCCTGTGTGCAACAAAATCCCTGGTATAACGATTTAACTCTCTTGTCTCCCTATTATAGGCGATAAGATTTATTAGAGACAAAGAGTTCTGTTATTATCGGATTCCTATTATAACCGGTCCTGTTATAAGTGGTTTCCACTGCATGTGAAGAAAGATGTAAATGGGTGGTCCTGATATAACCATATCGTTGGTCATTTCTCGAAGTGTCATACCTGCAATTTTGGCAAGGTGGAGTTATATTTATAGCATGTTGTTCAGCGTGGTGAGATCTACTTTCACTCAAAGCGTCAAAGCGCTATTTCCAATAGCATGTGACTTGTGTTAGGTAGCCACCTTTGTACGCTAGAACAAAAACAAAAGTGGTAAAAACTTTAAAGCTTTCTCACCTAAAGTGGCAATTTAACAGATATGACACTTCATGACTTCGTGAGATAAGAGACGATATGCTAAGTTTTCTAGCAGGCTGAAAGGGGCCCGATCCTCCAGTATGGCAGTATCAAGGAGCACCAAACCTCCAAATCTACCGCCATCACCTATCTGCTTGTACTGGGTGTTTTGATACCTTATCCTCTCCTTGGCCAGATCAGTGACTTGCTGCTGTTTACCAGACGGAAGTCTAAGCAACGCGTAGATGAAGCAAATCATGGGGAAGAAATAAGAGGGCAAAACAAATTCATGCATTGAACTTTCTATTTAGATCTACCTCTAAATGTTGTCAGAGTGTTGGTGATTTGAAGTTGAAATCCTTTTCTAGATTTAAATATTATCTAGATCTAGATTCCTATATTAAATTATATGATCGTCAGGCCTTGTTTGTTTACATTTCTTGCCCTCTTATCTCAATGCATTATATAGCAGCAAATCACTCCACAAAGTGCTTCAGATTTTCGGCTCTCATGATATGGGAGAGTTCCATCTAGTATATAGTAGCAAGTCTCTGGGCCACACAAACCCAGAATAGCTGACATAAAACCAACAACATACATTTTGACATACACTCTTTCTGATCTCAAATGCAAAAATTTCAAACATTCTTATTTATAATTATTAATATGTCTGCCACCTCCTTTCCTGACAGCGTCTAGATGAGCAGGATACGACTCCAGAAGAGAAATGAAAGTTTAGACTCAACTTCCTTGTTATCTAAAATTCTTATGAGAGCAATGTTAGGATTGTCTATTGAGTTTGTAATGGTTCTTTTACACTCTGCCTTTTATGATAGAACCTGAATGTTTACAAGCATTAAGTAGAGTTGTAGTCGATATCCGAATATATTCGTTATCCGCGGATAAAATGGGAACGAATGATTAATGAATAATACTTGGGCGGATAGAACGAATAAATGAATAAACCTTAGCACAGTGACCAGCGAATGAAGGCGAAGTCTGCTTGCAGAAGAGGGTGGAGCGTAGCTCTCACTGTCTTCAATATTACAAAACACACTGCGTGAGATGCAAAAATCAAAGCGAGAGTGAAGCTAATGAACGAAACCGATCGAATAAGTGACCCGTCCGTTCGGACCTTCCCTAGTTGCTTTCAAAGATTATTCGTTTATCTGTTCGTTATCTGCGGATATGGTGCTCGAATATTCGTTTATTCGCGAGTCACTAATTGTACGAATGAGATTCAACTCTAGCATTAAGGTTTGGTGGTGATCCTGGCTTCTCTTTGTTTCAAACAAATGGACTTGACGTGTTTCTTTTACTACAAATGGCGATCCAACAAAAAATACCAGCATGGACCTAAACCTATGAAAATTTGAGTTAAAGATTACCAATTATCAAGCCTGCGAAAAGTATACAGTTTTACGTAATGTCTCTCCTAAGATTGTCCTGCCAGGGGAGCTAAGGTATCGAAACACCCTATATTTTAAATCTATAAAGTGTCAAACCTATTCCCAGATGGGCAGGTTGTTGCAGTTTTGACCATGGTTATTTTTAATGTCTTGGAGAACTTACTTCCTGTAAGATTACAAAGTAAGTCACTCTGCCTGTGAAAGGCCTTTTGGTTAAAAAAAAAAAAAATTTAACCCTTACTTTGCCACCCGTTTCAGTTGCCGGCATTTTAAGAGGACCTATAAGAAAGTGATTGTGATAAGGAAAAAAAATTATATCTACTAAAATAAAAATTTTTAGGAAAGACTTATGAGGGATTGATCAACACTGCGATGGATCTGGATATACAAATGAGGTCAAATATTCCCTTGAGTTTATGCCTTTCATTGTCGTTGTCTGAGTCTCTTGATCACAACTTTTTGATGACTATGATCTGTCACTATCTTGTGATCTGAATCCATGGTGCAACCAATATTAACAGCTCAAAAAACGGCCCAGAACTTCACAAAAACTGTCGAATATCAGCCAAAAAAAGTTAATGCAAAAATGAAACATTACAAAGAAAGGGAAATCACTCCTGATAATTATTGGCTT
Source organism: Goniobranchus kuniei (assembly GCA_025770095.1). Taxonomy (NCBI): domain Eukaryota; kingdom Metazoa; phylum Mollusca; class Gastropoda; order Nudibranchia; family Chromodorididae; genus Goniobranchus; species Goniobranchus kuniei. Next base: position 10,002 of record JAOYNN010234312.1, read on the forward strand.
CATATTTTTCTGTATATTCGCTTTGTGTTTAAGATCCATACCTACCATTTTCGATTTAAGTGGAAAGTGGCAGTATGAGCGCATACCGGAAGTTTCAACTTTTGTTGAAGGTGGCAATGTAAGGGTTAAAGTGATTGTGGGAGTGTTACTGTTCAGTGTAATATTTATTGGACAATTTTAGATAAATATCAAAATAAAGCAAGCTCAATAAGTTACAGTAACAGTCAATTAAGATGGTAAACAGAAACAAAATTTAAACAAACTCCTTTTACATCTGAGAAGAGCATGTGTTTTATTAAAATGAAATACATTCTAAATTAAGATAACAAAAAACTAACTGAAAAATAAAATCGGTAACAATTTTTAAAAATAAAAATTTAAAAAAGCAACAACAAAAAATTACGACAAAAGTTCCAAGAACTTCTTTCCTCCCCATATTAACATAAACCACAATATGACAATTCGTCATATCGTAATATCTATACTTTTATTAGTCAGCTGATACTGATACCATTCACATCACAACATAATTCAAAATGACACTTGAAATGAAATAAAGCATTTTAAGAGACACAAAAATAATGAACAAACAAGAAAAAAACTTAACAAAAACAAACAACCCAAAATTTAAAAAGGACTATTCAACACCAAAACAAGAAACAGCTTTTTTCACAAAACAAATCCAAATCTAGAAACAATATTACTGTGAAGTTTGAAAATGGTAACAAATATTATGTATCAAATGAAATGGAACATTGCAAGGTTTGGGTAGAACAAGCATTTCTGTGATACAATGCATGGCAATCATTATGCAGTGGTTTTATATACAATACAGTAACACCTGGAAATATGTTTTTACAAGGTTTTTAAATATCAATCTTTTTTAATTCCAGAAAAGAGGGTATGTCAGTCAAATGTAATACATAGTATGAAAATTTATACCAGTCAGCAACTGATAATCACATATTATATCATATCATTGATTGGACCAATGTTGACTAGATCTAAGTTCCAACAATGATGAAAGGATATCAAATACATGTATCTATAAAAACCTTCTTGTTTAATTATTTAATTAAAGTTTGTTTTCCTTTTCATAACAAAATTTGAGAGAACAGTCATCTGGAAAAAGGAATTTAGTATCATCACTGCAAAATTTTATTTACCTCACTAGATTTTCATGAACTTTATAGAATATATAAAGAAATTGGTATCTGACATAAGTCTAGTGTTTAATTCACAAAGTATTGGATGAATGAGATAAATAGTCTTAGTCTTTGTGAATTAAATACTGGTGCATTTAAAGATATAGCTACAGTGGAGGACTTTGTGAATTAAAGACTGGTGTATTAAAAGTTCTAACTACAGTAGAGCACATCTATAAAGAACGCTCTTGTAAAAAAATGACAGAACATGGCGGCTCACTCTAACTGAAAACTACTACCGTTTAGTTGAGGCCAGCCGAAGGCCATTAATCAACTCCGCCCGGCTACCTGCTCGGGGTCACTAGCGGTCACGTGCAGTTGTCGGTACCCGCTGTCAGATCAATGGCATTGCATGAAAATTGCATAAATTCTTCCCTTCACTACATCAACATTATTGCGCCAAAATTTCATTTCTTTCTTTCTTTCACTCATCCCACACCATTCCTTGGTTCATTAAATTTTCAACATTCTAACGTTTGTAGTTTTCCTGAATTGCGCTTTAGAAGTGTGTGAGTAAATGTTTCGATTTTTTGACATCTCTCTAATTAACATGTAATAACAAAATTCGTGCACATACTAGTCTTTTCCCATAAGCCTCATTGAAAGAGAAGATACATGTCGTTAGAATACCAAAAAATCTTTGAGTCAGCCAAATTCTATGTCTGGTTCTAAGCGATTTATGATGAAAGTTCTTATGTATCCTAGGCCATGTATAGTATAATATGTTTGCATGTGTGTTAAGTTCTCTGTGTGTGTAATGTTATATGAGCACGTAGAATTGCTGATTTTCATTGGCTTCATAATGCTTACACTCTTCTATCTTGAAAAGTTACTCAGCTTACTCAATTCTTTCTCGTAAGTACATTTATGGATGTCTTACAAATCATCTGTGCACATTTTAGAAAAAAATGTCTGTTAAACAACTTAATTATAATTTTTTAAAATTATGCATTAGGTGAAAACAATGAACAAAAAATAGGTCCATTTCAAGCCTTTGCCAGGAGAAAATGAAGAAATTTTTTTACGTCTTTTCCTCCATGGTTATTGAGAGGAGTAATTCAAATGGCGTCCTTCATGTGCACATTAGCCGTTTGTAGTTACCTTTGGGAGTTAGAGAGTAATATTTGAACCCATTATGCACATTGAGAAATGCTCGTCTCTCACAACGAATTCGTGAGCGGGTCCTGACCTCGGTCATGAGAGGTCAACGTGACATAGTACAGGCAAGGAGGGTAACTAAACGGAGCGGTCTAGCTACGCCGTGAGAAATGTGTCATTTATATTTTTAAGCATTTAGCAAACACACAATAACGAACTGACCGCTGTAAGGAACAAATTTTCTTGTCTAACAAAACTTTTTCCATCTTATTCACGACTGGAGTAACGAACCAGCCCATCTCTAGGAGTTGACTGAAGCAAGAGTTGCCCAACTGCCATGCGAGTGTGCCTACACAGTGACTACACACTGCCCACATGTTTCTTTTCAGGCACAAGCTGGTGGCCGACACATGAAGGCCATACAATTCCTTTTGTAACTGAAAAGGAACAATATTTTAGAGCAAGTGCGCCTGTAAAATGGCTGCATCTCTGTATACTTCACTTGGAGTTGAGAAGGTATCTAGTTGGAAAAGGCCTATAGGGGAACACTTGTGAAGTGCTTTGAGCACATTTAGTGGATTTAGTGCTATTTAAAAGCTCAGATTTTTCGACTTGACTCCGACATCAATTCTTGACCACTTCATAGCTGGAGGACATCAGAGTGGTACACAGTTGGGGCCATTAACGACTTGCTGTTGATTTCATTCTTTCATCTGTTATGGATGCATGTAAGCTTATCTTTATGATGTTATGCATTGTAAAATACCTTCTTCAATGGAATGAGTACCAGGCATTTCGGGATAAGATGAATAAAAATCCCTACAAAGGATAAAGTTCACATCCATGGACATTAGTCTATAGACATCAATAAATGTAGTTTCTTTGTGTTTCCGTAAAAGCTCATGAAAATCTAGTTTGGCCAAATTCTATTGTGATGATAGGCATTTCTCCCATAAAGTATCTTTCATGGAAGCTTTTTCTTTGGGTGCTGGTCCTTAGCCTTGCCTTATTCAGCAAATATTGTTGAAAACATGATGAAGAATAAATATCATAATTAGCACCAGAAATGATAAACATTACAGGGAGTTACAGAATATAAAGATTCATTGAATGTATTTGAGACTGAAAATTAGAATTAAAACTGTTATAAAAGGTATTATTATAAATTTGATTTTGTAATTTAGAAGATTTGGATTTTCCAATAAAAAGACTGATATAAAAACATTTCATTACTTGTCACCAACAGAAATTTGGAGGGATAAAAATTTTCATATTGTTTTCGAGAATTATATCTGTACTATTTCTCAGTTTTCAAATTTTTGTAAGGAAATGCAAAAAAATCCCACAAACTTACATTTGTAACATATGGTTTTAATTGGTGAACTAAACCAGCATGATGTAGAAACCATAGGGCTACATATATTTCATTCATAAATCTATACTTGTACCATAGTCATATCTGGTGTACCAGTATTTTATATATTTCATTTGCAAATATATTTCTTCTACCATAGTCATAATATGCTGGTTATCAGTTGCTTTTTTGTAAGGAGTTCCTAAGAGTTGGGGGGGGCACTGTGGCCGAATGGATAAGGCATTGCACTGTAACCCGAACGCTGCGGGTTCGAGCCCTACCTCGGCACCACGTTTTTTCCTTGGGCAAGATAATTTACCCCTATTGCCATGGCGGCGTTGCTCTGTGGCTTGACAGTAGTTTCTAGTTTGTCTTCCTTGGAAAGAAACTAACAGAGAAATTGCCCTGTTGGGACATTACAGGCTTTGTTTATTTAGTAAGACATTCATGAAATAGAGAATTCTACATTAATGATTTACAAGATGCTCTCCAAAGAAATACAATTATGCGCTTCATTTAATGAAATTGCAGTTTTGTATAAATGTTGTATTAAGTTATATAATGCAGTGAGAACAGCAGTGTAACAATATGGTAAAAATGGCAAAAAGAATTTATAATTTTAACAGTGCCATTGTTTATTCTTCCAGATAAGAAGAGGTATATCATCTTTCAATATTTCATGCTAATGCTTCGCTACATTAAATTTCAATTGCCGTCCATAGCAAATGAAAATCACAAACATCAATCAGCGTAATCATTGATAAATATTAAAATTGACATTTCTATTATTTATTAACATTGTTATTCTTTTGGTTTGTATGTTCTGTTTCATGTCTTGTTTCAACTCTGTAGCATTTTTATTATCATTATTGTAATGTACAAGCACATTCAACAAAGCGTTCTATGAATAGAAAAGGACTAACACTGAGTCCTTTGGATCAGGTAGGCAGACATACCAAAGTAAAGTTTGTTTGTAGATGTTAAATCTAGACAAAATCCGTGACCTGACATGCATTGTGCTGATCATCAGTAAAGCCCTATTGGTTCTCATTAACAATGTGCAAGATCTTCGATAGTTGCATTCATTTGCACTCTTTGCATTGATTACATATTGAAACAACATTAAATTTATCCACAGATATGAATGGTGATCATTGAACGGTCATAATCTAAACAAGACAAAGAGATCCCAAGATGAGATAAAATAAAAGACATGAGACTGTTGAAAGAACATATTTTGATTTTGGAGAAATAGGGGGATTGATTATCAATGAGTTAATGATACATGCACTTAGGTCTAGGCCTAAAAGTCAAAGTTAGAGCTCTTTCAGTTTATATTACTGTTTGAAAATTAAGGCTTTCAGCAAGTTATTACACCATTTTGTTTTACATATACTGGAACATTAAATTCTTATTATGAATATATAGACGAAGGGTTTGTGTGGCAGAGTGGCTGTGGGATCAGGGCATTGGACTTGTAACCGTGGGGTTTCAAGTTCGTGGCCAGGCCTCGCCGTGGTGCTGTTTAGTTCTTGGGAAAGGACATTTCCCCACCCCATTCAGGTGTTCTTGAGTACCCAACCATAGGCAGATGAAGATCTTGTCAGTATGCTAGAGCAAGTGCACCTGTAAAATTGCTGCATCATTTATACTCCACATGGAGCTGAGAAAGTATTTGGCTGGAAAAGGCCTGTCAGGGAGCACTTGTAAAGCGCTTTGAGCACATTTAGTGGATTTCTTCCTCTTCTTCGTCTTCAGTAAAACTGTGTATAACTGTCGAAGTGCATGAAAAAAAAAAAAAAAAGAAAAAAAAAAGTGAGTTCAGGCCTATGATGTCTAGTAGCTTGACTTGATTTAGCGCTATATAAAAACTCAGAGAGAGTTGACAGCACCTTTAATAATGACAAGTGCCCATAAATATACTCGTAGATTTAATCACAATCATCCATCTGTCACTGTAAGCTATCTATAAGGGAATATGATGTTGAATCCTGTAATAAATTCTAAAGGCACACCATGTGAGCACATAGGTGATCCGATCACTTCTTCATGGGCATTTTTTTTTTTTTGACAAACAAGTGCTTGCTTATTTGGTGTTTTAGGGCTACATTTGAATCCAAGGTCATTTCCGCACCCATGGAAACAGGCATTTAAAATAAACAATAAACGCATATAACATTATAAAATAACTAAAAGGCTACATGGAGAGATGATTTACAGATATTTAAAAAATTTTATCTCTGAAAAGCTTAACACATTGACAAAGGCCATCAAGCCCCAAACTGTGTGTGTGATAACCAGCCAGGATTTTCTACCGCCCTCTGTGATAACCACCCAGGATTTTCTACCGCCCTCTGTGATAACCAGCCAGGATTTTCTACCGCCCTCTGTGATAACCACCCAGGATTTTCTACCGCCCTCTGTGATAAACAGCCAGGATTTTCTACCGCCCTCTGTGATAACCAGCCAGGATTTTCTACCGCCCTCTGTGATAACCAGCCAGGATT
>JAOYNN010234313.1:0-10552 GCA_025770095.1 Goniobranchus kuniei
AGTAAGTAAGTAAGTAAGTAAATAAGTAAGTAAGTAAGTAAGTAAGTAAGTAAGTAAGTAAATAAGTAAATAAGTAATAAATGTAAATTATTACCCATATTCCTGCTTCTGTAGTAAAAATGAATTTGTGGAATAATCTACCAAATACAATGAAACCCATTTAAATAGCGTTGAAGATTTCAAATAGTATCTTAAAATATAATATTGTTCTGTTATGTAAAACACATCATGCAAGATTTAGATCCTAGATGCTAGATAGACTTGGGAACGATAATAAAGGTGTTTGTAGGAAAAATAGACCAGGAGGGAATCGCAGGTGTCGTCACAGGCTAATAGGAGGATCTGATTATCAAAATTAGCCACGGAAACAGTTAAAACAGACACGACCAATCAAAAGACATGGACAAAATATTGGAACTTCTTCATGTCCAAGAAGGAGAGCCCGGTTCAATTGTCTACTGATAGAGCGTTCTCCTCGGAACTGGGAGGGCCAGGCTTCGATCCCCAGCCAAGTCATAAGTGAGACTTCAAACTGGGCCATTTACAGACCTCCCAACATAAGACTTTCAGATATGGGGAGATTTGAGATGAAAACCGGAGATATCTGATAAGATTTAGGAAGATTAAATTTAAAGTTTACATGACATATAATGACCATATCAATACATTCGACAACAGTAACTACGCCTGGTGTTACTACAGAAGAATACAACTTTACTGTTAAGGGTTATTTCAGGGGTTAAGGGTTGTAAACATTTAGGATAAATTATATGCCTAAAATCTAGATCTTTGCTATAAGGCCTTTTGCAGGGAGAGTAAAATCTCAAACTGAAAACTAAGTGACAAAATATTAGAAGATGTAACGTAACGTTAGTCCCTAACCCATGACTGGGTATAGGGGAATTAGGGGTAGAGCCCTAATTATACTAGACATACGGCATGTGGTAGTTTGCCATTGCTTTCCACGCCGACTTTACTTCCGCCAAGTGTAGAAAGACCTAGCTACCCATTTATGCTGCTGGGTGAACAGGGGGCCCCGGGAAAAAAAAAAACTGCCCGGCTGGGGGTCGAACTCGGGCCACCTCGCATGGCAGTCAGCCGCTCTACCAACTGAGCTACCAAGCCACCAGATAATATATACTTTGGTAAATATTGCCATGCATTTATAGTGTCTATAAGACACAATATAATAGAATTCACATGCAACTGAAATCTGTTTGTGCCATACAGTTGGCCTCATAGATTTTTAGAAATTTCACACATACAGTACTATTCATGAGAATGCCCATTTCGCTTAGTGCCCAGTATTTCGATAAAACCCAATTTTTTCTATCAAAATTGTCACTCTGAGTGACCATCTTCAAAAGTCATTGCCATCTAAAAGTCTGGTATGTTGACATCGTGAATCAAAAAAAGTAAGAAATATCAATATCAACTACATGTTAGGTAAAGTATCTACGAACGCTTGTCTAGAGTTTAAAATATTTTCAAAGGCATCATTCTTGCTCATTTGAGTGTTTTTACCCCTTTTGAGTCCAGGAACATGTAAAAATACAAACCCTCCTTGCTGCTCCTAAAATTTCAGTCCACTTTCAGTGACTTAACTTTCAACCAATCAAATGAGTTAATACAGTGAAAGAGGTGAGGCTAAAATTTAGACTTCGATGACCAGACATGCTGTGTTAAGACAGCATTTGTCTGGCCTTACACAGGTGGCTGGTTAACGAATGACTGTATACACATTTACATCTATGTAACACAGTGTAACCTGAATCCTTCCCTATCACAACAAAATGTCTGGCACTGGACAGGGGGTCTTTAATCTTTCTGATATTGTCAGCATGGCTGATAAACTTAGACTTGACTAACTGACTTAAAACCGTCTGCTTGCAGTATCGTCTGATGCTGTAGCCTCGGCTGTTTTCTGTATCTCTGATGTGACGATAAACCATTCTTTACTGTTTTGAGTAATGTCTCTCTACATTTCATAATCTGTTCCTGTATTAAGCTCTTGAGTGTTTCCTCGCATGCTTTTAAGGTCATTATTCAATGTTGTTGGTAATATAGTTGTGATTTAAAAACTAAGCAAAATGATCTTCAACCACACATGACACCAAGAATGAGTGGTTGGCAACCAAGGTGGTATAAATTCTCCCATGCAATTCTTGAAGGTCAAAGAGCCTCAGGGTCAATGTCACCTGAATGCCTGTTCCGCCTAAGAGCCTGTATACGCTTCCTCTGACCACAGGCACTCTTGTGAAAAGTGTAAACAAGAGTAAGGGACTGAAAAGTCTAAATAAAAATCATTGAAGATTCCACAATTACTATGCTAATATTTTAAATTTCAACAACTGAAAACCTTTTATTAAACATGTGTGTATAAAAGGATCAACCAGGTATTATAATCGATTTACCTGAAAGGCAGACTCAAAATCATCCACGAGATTGTGAGTAGCACCAGAACTGGATTCTCTGGAGGAGGCCATAATCTTGTGATGGTTTATTCCTCTGTGGAATAAAAATTTTTAAAAAATAAAATAGTAAATGAGAGAACTATCACAAAGCCATAAAGAAAACTCAAGTTTTTGCTTTCTTTAAATTTGTTCAGTTTTAGAATTAGTTGTGAATCTTAAGATCTTCAAAGCCTTCTTTAGGGAATGGAAGACTACTGTTTGCAAGGCCAAGGCGGCTTATCTTTATGTATAGGCCCATTCCACGGGGTGTCAACCACCAGCATCAAATTTCCAACATACCCACTGTCAAAAAAAACTATGTATTTTTATCATAAAAAGATTGAATTTTACTGAAAAACAAAAATGAAGTCAATAGAAACCTGAGATAAAAAAAAATCACACTGAACAGAACCCTGCCTGAAAAAAGAATAAAAATGCAATAGTTTTGGTATCAAAGCAAAATAATGAACAATCCATAATAAAAATAACATCTCAAGATATAAATGATATTAATTTATTGACGAATCAAATGAATAACAAAATCCATTAAAACACCATAGTCACTGACGAAATTCAATTCATTCAATATTTAAATCTCAGTTTCATGATGTCACACATGTAATGTTTTTAGGCATGAAACTTTTATCATGCCAAGGTGAAACACCTGACAATAATATAAACAGCAAAACTAAAAGTATTATGGACATGCTAAAACAGCTATGAACTTTGTGTGTCTTAAAGCTGCACAGATTCGCTATTTTTAGCATGTCACACACGTAACATTATGTATGTGACATGCATTGTTACGTGTGTGACCATAACAAATGAGTAAATTAACCTCAGCATTTGTACACAAAACAAACATTTTGAATTGAAAATTCTTATTTGTAGGTGATAAGTGACATTAATAATTGTAAAACAGAGCAATATACTATATTTCATGGCTTCCACATTCTCACATAGTAATAAAATGTAATATTAAAATTTTTTTTATCTATAAGTGCAATTAGGAATGTCTATAGGTGACTAGTTAGGGGTAATTTTTAATATTCCAAGCACTTGTTTTGCACATATCCAAGCAGGAATTGATGCCTTCACTTCCACTGCTGTCACATGAATAGAAGTAACATTTGGAAGACCTTCAACAACTCTTTTAGACCTTTCAGTTTGTACATGAAATTTCATGCCATGTACTTTACATTTACATGCTTCTTCAGGCTGATCCGTAAGAAGTAAAACATTCTCTGGTCGAAGTGAAGCAAATTTTAAAAATCCTTTTTTTTAAACCAGAGGATGAAGTTGTTAAAAGATTTGAAAAACTTCTGTTAGATATGTGATAAGACATTTCTCAGTCTTTCCCTCTAGTCGATTTTGTCCCACTGTAATCTCATCTCCCATCCCAGGAGCAGTCCAAATACAGTTTGTCCTGAAGTAAAAGCTCCTTACAAGTTCTACAGTTTCTTCACTAAGAGCTTGTTGCGAGGACATGGTACACCTCATTTGATCTTCCAGCTTCCTCCTCTATAATAATAATGCCATAACATGAATGGCCTCTTTTGCTTTGAAGGAGACATCAGTATGATCACAAGGAGCTTGTTCACTTCTTTTCCAAGAGACTGTTTGCTTTTGAATTTAGTGCTTGGTGATGCAACAGTGCTTTCCATCTTATGTTTTTGCCAAGACTTTCTGTTTTGTTGATTTTGAGCTTTTCCATACTCATTCTGTTCAAACACTGTCATGTTCTCTTTATCTTTTCTACTCAGTCACTCTCCAGTTTTCTCTGTTCTGCGGTCAGCTTTGCCCTGTATTTATTTACACACTCAACTGATGTGGTTGCTGGAGGGAAGAATGGCAGACAACAACAACAAAAAATATTAATAAAGCAGCTACATCATCTATACGGTTAAATATTATTTACATGAACAATAGTAAACCTGCATGCAAACAATGACAATGTAAATGATGAAGTATACTTATCAGATTGCATAAATTCAAGAAGAAACATATTCACACACTCATGTGCATCCAAGAATATTTGTAAAATTAAGCTGCAGAGTTCACACAGGTGGTGTTATTGTCAGGTATAGATCCAACACTTTCACAACTTAAAATTAAAAAAAAACAACAAAAAACTATGTGAATTGCATACCTTTTTTTCAGTGCTTGTGCCAGAACGATGTGTTTTTGCTTGTCAGTCAGCTTGAAGAAAGGACATTAAGCAAGGGGGGGCACCCTGAGATACCAATCACACATTTTTATCCACCTTGAGGAACTGTTGAAAGCTTAATTCAGACGAGTCACACACGTAACAAAATTATGTCACACACGTAATGCCACTTTCATGACTATAAATGATATTTGATAACAGCTACACCATTAAAATAATTATTATTGGCATTGACAGAATGTCTTACATAAAGATATCAAAGACTTTTCCATCAGATGAGTGTGCACACATCAGACGGATTTTGAATTGAAATAGGTAACCCCTCAAAAGTTGATTTTTACACATCACACACATAACACAGCTTTTGAAGACTATCACAGAAAATTAAATATGGGCTTATTTTTTTCTATAATCTTAATGGTGAGGTTCACTACTACAGAGTCAAGAGGCATTCACCATGGTCAGTACAAGTGGGCATGACCGCATGGGTTCAAGCCTAGTTTGTGTGCTGTCAGGATTATAACTGCAAGTGATCGGCATTGTGTCCTTAGGCAAGGCACTTTACTTCGCTTAACTCACTTGACTCAGGTGTGAATGAGCACCTGGCCGTTAAGACAGCGCTGTTTCTATCAGGCTGCAAGTCTTTTTATTCTAAATGTTCTGAGTTGCTGTTGATCAGGGGAGTAAATTTGTAAGCTGTCACTGTAAAGCGCCTTGAGTATGGCTATGCCGTGGAACGTGCGCTATATAAATGCCATCTTTACTTTTTACTTTCAATACAGGTAGGCCTGAAGAGCCTCTGACTTTTATATGATGTTATGGCAAATGTTTCTAACATCCAGACATAGTTTGTCTTGATTTACACGATAGATGTACATGAATGAATTGAGAAGGATCATCATAACATCCGAGAATGTGAGGGACCGAGATTTAAGTTTTATATCTTGTCAAGATCGATCGATAGCCAATGGCTCATAAATTGGGGAGACTGGAGACTTAATCCGGTTGTCAACTTTGTCTACAGAAGCAAAATGTGAAAAAAATATACATATATATCTATCAAATCAGTCATATCATATCAAAATTTAAAGACTTGTAGAAATACATCCTTTAAATGCCTTGTACATTAAACATATTTTTAAAAAGTTGGAATTTGAGATTTTAGTCATGAAGATATCTAAAAGCCATCAGTTCTCAATCAATTAAAATTTTGAAGCTGTTGATAGAATCTGCGTTCATAGTTTCAAGGTTGAGTTTGTTCCAAATTTTGACAAATCTATGAATAAAAAATTTCTGCCCCTAATATTTGTCATACATCTGCTAGTGATATATAAACAAAACTCTTGAAAATTACACCCATTAAATCTATTCGCCCAACTTTTGCTAGTATCAATATGTATGTATCAAAGTGCAAATGTTGACAAAAAATAACTCCAACTCCAACATCCTTTTCTGAGACAGCTTCAACCTAGACCTAGGTCTTCATCCAAGGGAATCCATGTTGTAATATGTATGGCTTGGATTATTTTTAATTACCTATATATGTAGAATGTATACATTTGGAGACATTAATTTAAAGTCTAATTGCCACATTCTGGACCATTGAAAAAGAGACAATACATGATCCGATCTCTGTAGAATCTGATGACTGTGAGAAGACATATATTTAAGTGTCATCTGCAAACAATTTACAAGAAAGGGACATTTCACTATTTACAATTACAACCCATGTATCCAAATATATATATTACCCAGTTAATCCATAAGATTTGATCTTTTTGAATAGTCTTCCATGAGGTACAGAATCGAACGCCTTACGAAAGTCAAGGTAAACAACATCTATACCCTTGCCAGCATGAACCAGTCTAGTGAAATCTTCCATAATTTGCAGTAGTTGTGTAATACATGATCTTCTTCATCTAAATCCATGTTGACAATCATCTAACATTTTTATTCAAAGCGTGTCTGGACTTGTCAGTACTTACAGACAAAGTGTTCCAAAGCTGGATCTTAAAGTTTCGGACAGATGGGTCCAGAGCAAATTTTTCCCGACTACCTGAATCTCAGACTTAAAAAATACATGTAAAATGTAAAACCCTACTAAGGCTTCACCTGACAAGATGTGGTGAAAAAATCCCTGAAAATTAATATATTGTCGTGTAATTAATAGTTAGTAAATATAATAAAATGGATCCAAAGTCTCAGTGAGAGCCACTTAGATTGGGTATAATCATGCATTGTTGTCACTTCGCATGTTTAGTAGAAACAAGATAGTTTTTTTATTCCTTGTCTAGGGGATTTTGTTTACAGTAGAGTATTTTACAATTCTCAAAGCTACGTCTGCATGTGACAGAAAGTGAATTGTTATATTATTAAACAGTTTGGGAAAAATGAATGTATGCGGCTATAAATTCTGGATGCCTTTTGTGTGTTCAATTTCTCCACTTTCAGGAGCAGACTGAAAACTGGACTGTTTAAACTTGCTTTCAGTTAGGTAACTATCAACTTCAAACGTAAGAATGGGTATGAAGTTTTATCATTGTTTTTGTTTCTGTTGTCGCAATATTTGTACAGGGCCATCGAGCACCTAGCTGGAGTTTGGCACTTGAGTATGTATTTGTAGAATATGTATTGTATTCATCAGATATTAATTTGGAGGTATTGAATGAGTTCTACCAGTTCTAAATTTGTTATCATTAGTTACACAATGTCACGGCATTCATCTGAATTTTTTCCATCTTTGTATTTGATTTTATTAGGATGTGGGTCAGAGACACAGCAGACATTTTCTATTTAAAACAGGTTTGTAACGGCCTTTAAAAAAAGTCTTTCTTCAATGTTTAGAGCAATAAAATAAAAATGAGGTATTGCATTTCAAGCAGCCTGGTTTTTTTTTCTTTTCCATTGAAATTTGCTTATAAATAAGACTTTTTTCAAGCAACTTTTTATAGTGTATACAGAACTTTGTAGTAGTAATGGATTAAGTTCTACTTATTGACAACTTACTGAAGTTACTGGTACTGGTCGACAATGTTACCGGACTTTAGAAGCAATTAATCTTGTTCACGCATGACAGTGCTGCTTCACTAAATTTCATTTGTTGACAACGTGTAGGAGAATTTGGAGAAAATAGACGGACCATGGCGTTGTGGTTCTCGGCTTTTGTGAGGCCATGGACAAGCAATGTAGCGTAGAGTCTTAAGGCGGGCCGTTTAAAGAGGGTTCGAGTTGTCCTTAGGGATCCATTTACAATAACATTACTGGATTGGAGGTCTCACACCATGGTGGACAATGAAGCTTGACAGTCATCAAAGAAAACAGAAGCTTTTCCCATCAGTTACTTTATAATAGGTTCCGCAAGAACCCTGTTTGTCTCTGATGAAGGAAATTTTCCGAAACGTCAGTTGTTTTGTCTTGTCGTTGTTATATTGAGTAAACTTTAACTTCTTATTTATATTGTACTTGTTTGTCAAATTTAAATGCCTGTTTTCCTATGTAGCAACTTCTTTTCTTCATCTGAAAATCTGTTCTTCGACTTCCGTTCTGTTTCTTACTTTTGGCTAGCCTTTGGTCTTACTTTTTCCATGGCACTGAGATGACCTTTGTGGTTGAAAGAGCTTGAAGACACCAAATAAAAAACAACAAAAAAACCCAACAAATTAAACAAATTCCGCTTAACTTTTAGCTTATGTCTGGCAAACCATATGGATCCCAACATGTTTGTGTGAGTATGAGTGAAGATTAACAAAAGGTCAACTACGTTGTACTACAATTCAGGAAAGCTTAGTAACATAACATTTGGACAGTGAAACTCCGATGGGTACCAGGAAATCTCGGACCACGTAAAGACTTCACAACCAGGGTAGCCCCTACCTCGAATAGAGTTCTCACAAGAAAGAAAGCATTTTGGAAACTTATTTGCGTAGGAGTCTGATCTGGCAAAATCACGGAGAGTATAAATATATGATTTTACAGAGAAGAACGTAGGAAACCATGTCTTTGAAAAGTTTATCCTAGCCCCTAAAGCATACTTAAAAGCCATCCCAGAAGAGACAAAGCTTACTGTTGAAATTCATTTACGATACAACACCTAGAAGTCGCACAACCATGTCGTAAAAGACAACAACCAAAACTAGGTGGGGACCCATGCTGACTTCTTAAGAGGACTCAAAGAGCTAATGGTAAGTTCCGCTGGATAATTGGACTGATGCAATTTAAATGCAGAAGTAGAAAAGGTGAATACAGACCTTACCGGATGATTTGATCCCTTTGCAGATACAGATGTAGACAATAACCCAAGTAATGAGAAGGCAGAGTGCCAGGTCCCATTTGATTTCTCCGGGATATTCAAGGCCTTCGGAGATTTTCAGCACTTTGTTTCTGACGATAACCAAAAGGAACAAAAACACTTTTTTTAGCATTTAATTTGAAATGCTTCGTTGTGGATGGATATAACCAAGTTTTATTATAAAAGAATGGCACATTGTACGGATTCGTCCTTGAAAAAAGTGATATGTAAATCACAGGATATACTTTACAACAACTTTTAGCCAACCTCAGAATTTGACCAAATTTTTGATCTAACGGAGATGCAGAACAGAACACTGAGTAATGCACTTAGAATTTCAACCAAGTGAATTCCACTCCGACTCCACCTCCACTCTTCCACTTCCCAATGTTCATGCCTTCTCCATTCAAGATGTGTTGGAAGTGGAATACAAACTGACATGGTCTCCTTGTTCTATTGACTCCACTGCCATTCACCAGGCAATGTAAATGCATTCAGCTACAGTGAGGCAATAATTTCACACATTAAACATGTTTGCTCTGAAACCCATGTTATTTTTATAGATTTTTTAAAAAAGGTATTTATATAGAAAACGGCGTTACTGGGTCTACAGAAATTTCAGGAAGGCCAATATATGGGGATACTATCATCTTGTCGATGAAGTTTTAAAGTATAGTAAAAATGATTGTCTTATCCGAGGATGAAGCCCTTCATCCTCTCATGTCATGCTTTTGGATCCCACTGGACAGCAACGATGAAAGCCCTGTTTGTTGAATTCATTGTTGGCATTTGGTGACGTGATATAAAATAAAGCTTCCGGTAGTCAGCACATACTGTATCTCAGGGCGTGTTGTGGAATCTCAGTTGGATCAATTTTAGTGCTGCAGTAAAATCATTTTGTGGGATGGGTGATGAGGTCAAGGGGGTCTGTGTGAAGTAGGAGAGGCAACTAAAACGAGGTCCAATGGGTCAGGCAATAAAGGTGAAATAAGTCGTCCAACGCCCTACCACAAAGATTTGAAATGGAATTTAACCTGTGATGAAATGGATTGCACTGGGTTGGAACGTTTATTCATACGCCCCACTACCAACGAGTCATGTCGCCATCTGCCCAAGCAGCGTCGTCGTGTAGCAAAACGCAAATAGAGGTAGACAAAATTACATCTGAAGAAGAATAAGATTTTAATGATGCGAAATTTAAATGTAAACATGCAAAAGCATTGTTATAATAATGTAATGACATGAAAGGAATATCCAAAAAGTCTCCAAGTAATGCGTCCCACACCTCCCGTCACCCTTCCATTAAACAATCTTCCGAATGTGTAGTGACTACACCACACGCAAGCTTCCTTTGATCAGAATGAACTACACAACATTCAGCAGCTGCTTCTTTGATTTTCGAGGAAAGGAACTTCACTGTTTTCTGCCCATGACGATGGTTCTTAACAAGGTCCTGCGATCTTTTGAGGCTGATGCTCTGCTCTGAGAGGAAGGACATTGTGTTTGTTTATCATACCGCATGGCAGTGAAATGTATAATCTAGAAATGTGAAATCCCAATCCAGAGGAATTAACGAGTATCAATCTTTAAACTTTTAGGTTCAAAATACTTTGAGAACAATGTAACGAGAGATCCCCCCCCCGC
>JAOYNN010234424.1:0-10551 GCA_025770095.1 Goniobranchus kuniei
CCCGCCTCACCAGTTGACCCTAGGACTAGCATGAGAATCCGTACAGCAACTTTGTCCATGTACTGGATCTGGAATTGTGCCGTTCTGCCCTAGATGCCAGCTTTGACTTGTTCATTTTAGTGAAAAGACTGATTCAAGAGCTCTGAAAACACTTTTGAAAATAGTATTATGCTTTTATTAATCATAATTAAGCACGAATCACGTAAAAATAATGGCAATAACCAATGGCATGCCCTTGACTGAAAAAAAACTTTCAACAAAAAGGCTGTCGTCGTAAGGGGAATAACTCTTATAGCAATAAAAAGTATCAAGAGATGGGTCTTATGAACTTAGTTTTTTGTTCCCATTTTCTGGAAACTGAATTTATGACCAAGAAAACATTGTTATTTTTATATTAAAGTCAGTTTTGATTAATATTTATAATATCGAAACACTAAAAATATTATTCAACTCGAGGTAAAACAGTCTTTTGGTGCACAAATCATTGATTTAAGTCAACTCAATCAAATCCCGTATTTTTTTTTTTACCTAAACGAAAAAATCTTGATTTTTTTAAGAGCACCTCATGACCTTCAAAGGGCTGGCGACACGATAAAATTGGCAAACAAGTGGATTTGAACTTTCATGGTATCCGACTATTAGAAAAAATAGGTTTTTGATTTGATTGTGGATTATGCCCAGTACATCCCATAGGGATGATCTCAGGGCTTTGAGAAAAAATAGGTTTCACTCACTGGCCCCCGGACTAGATCAGATGGGCTGCTGGTCAAAATGTAACATGAGATTCGCTTTTGGCCATATTTATCGACCTAGAGTCAGACAATAATTTCCCACCAGGTGTGCAGGTCTTGGCCATGAAGATTCTGGATGGCCAAAGAGAACACCCTTGGTGCAATTGTGACACTGAACTGATTCTGTAACTGACAAAAAGCCGACTAAAGGAAACGCTGTTTAATTGGGACTATTGGGGAAAGTGCAGTTCCGTTTAAGCAGCATGTATTGTAGTCGTATTTTAAGACTGGTAATGCTTTGGTACATGTAATCATGTTGCAAAGACATTGGTAGCCATGCCTGTTTTATGTTTACAATGGGAGGAAGAGAACCAAGCACGAATCACGATGAAATAACGGGAAGAAACAATGGCTTGCTCTTGATTAAGAAACAAGCCAAACAAAACAAAATGGCTGTCGTAGTATGGGGAATAACTCTAAAAGTAAAACAAAAAGTATCAAGAGATGTATCTTATTAACCTAGGTTTGTTCCCATGTTCTGGAAACTCAATTTATGTTCAAAAAAGGATTGTTATTTTTATTTTAAAGATGGTTTTGGTTAATTTTTCATGATTTCGAGAAAAAGACGTTTAAAATATTCTATTATATGAAACAACAAAATGTTTTGTTAACTTGAGATAAAATAATCTTATAGTGCACAATTCACTTTTCTAAGTTGACCTGATCATAATCTGTATCATTTTGACTAAAAAGAGAAGATCTTGATTTTTTGAAAAAAAGTGCACCTCATGACCTTCAAAGGGCAATAACTCAGTGATGGTGACACGATAAGATTGGCAAACAAGTGGATTTGAACTCTTAGGATTTCCATATATTAGAAAAAAATAGGTTTTATAGACCCTCCCCCCCCGGGGGGTTGGGGGAGGGTTTCACCTACTGGCCCGCGGTCTGTTTGCTTTGATATTCAAAGGTTATTGTCCATTGGATACCCAAACAACTGTCACCCGATCAAAAGACGGCAAGAGTGGACTACTGTACTGATCTGCTGCAGCTTATTGACACAGATTGAATCAGTCTTGCATTGAATCAGTATAGGCAATGAAACCTGGATTAATCATATTATCTTCAGACTTTCAAGTTTTGGTCCCTTAAAAAAGCATTGACAGGTCAACATTTTGAGGATCCCGAAGACATCCAAACAGTTAAAACGTGGCTAAAGCAACAGCCTGTAGCCTTTTACGAATCTGGTGTGAGTGGCCTTACTAAAAGTTGAACGGCAACGATTGAACAAAACAGACCCTTGGCTTTAATTTGAGGTGTGATACCTGTCATTCTATCAAATCTTGTTTGAGCTACACATCCATTTGCACTACGTTTGGACTGCTCCTTGTAGACAGGGCCCACTCTCCATTCTAAATTTGTTCTCCAACAAATACAAGTGAAGATACTGAAAGAGACGCGTTCTGCGAGCAACTGTAAATGACAATGAAACAAATTACGCAGACATGTCTTCATTCCCGTCATGGGAGATTTTAACGCATAGCTATACACACACAAAAAAAAGGATATGAGACAGTTCAAGAAAAATCGAAAGTTATCATCTCACAGAAAATAGCAAACAACTATAATCCTCTTTTCGACATGACCGCACATTATCTTCAGGAAAGCAAGACGGTGGTGGTGTTTGCCTGTATGGAAACAACAAATGGGTACACCCCAACAACATAATGGTGAGCGCTCGAATCTGCCGGCCGAACATTGAATTACTCACGGCTTCAATTCGACCATTCTATCTCCCACATCAGTTTACCAACCTTATCGTCCACGTATGCATCCCACCACATGCTACGGATTCTGAAGCTATTGAGACTGTGACGTTGTGTATTAGAGAACAAGAGATGCGCTTACCTGAAGTGGTGAAACTGATTGTCGGTGACTTAAACCATCGTCGTCTTGACTAACTTTCATCAATATGTCATTTGTCCAACCCGACTAAGTAAAAGATTTTTTCAACATTTGACCTGTGTTATGCAAACATCGTTGATGGTGATGTCTCTGGCCCTCCGGCCACTCGAAGAATCTGACAACAACGTCATTAAGCGTATTCCTAAATACTAACCAAAACTGGCATACCTATCAGTCGTCGAACCAAAATCAGGAATGAGGAATCGACGGACAAACTTCATGACTGTTTTGAAACCACAGATTGGAACATAATATATTTAAACACTCCTCTTAAAGCTTATATGCAATGTGTGACATAATTAGTAGTTTCATAAATTTTTATGAAAATTCTGTTGTTTCAGGGAAAAAGTGTGAATTGCTTTGGTAACGATAAACCTTGGGTTTCTAAAGAACTAAGGGAAAGAATGTTAAAAAAAAACGGGTTTTCAAAACACGGACCTTATATGAACTGAGAGAACTTAAGAAGAAGGTCAAACACAGCATTAAATAATGTAAATACACCTACAAAAATAAACTAGAAAAGGATTTCAAATCTAACAACATGAAAGCTATGTGGGAGTCTGCTAGAAAAATGGCTTGAAATGTTAAGATTCAGAACAGAATTAATGTGCCAAAGGAAAAAGAATATACCAATGAACTTTAGACGTTCTATTTGCTGTTTTGATGCCCTGAATTTTTTGGACATTATCAGTCTTACTGAGAAATCTTAAGAGAGAAGAGGAGTGAAAGCCTTTACCCTATTATTTGTGTAAGAAAAGTTTCATTACCTTTTTAAAACTGTCAAACAGAACAAGTATAGTGGCCCGGATGAACTGAGTGTAAGAGTGCCGAAATATTGTAGCCCTCAACTCTCTCCAAATTTTGCCTGTTTGTTTGACGAATCTTTAATTTCTCACTCCTTCCTATCAATATGGAAAACCGCAGAAATTGTGCCTGTGCCTAAGAAACCAAAAATATGTGTTTTAAATTACTTAAAACTTGTTACCCTAAAGTCTATTGCGTTTAAATACTTCGAAAAGATTGTGAAGGCAAGTATCCTGAACATTGCAAATAATATCTTAGTCCCTCTACAATTTGCTAACAAAACAAAAACAATAGGAATGTCGAAGATGCTGTCTTGGTTTTCATGAATATCATATGGGAACACATTGAATTGGAACGAACCTAACTTAAAACATTGTTGGTTGATTTTTCGTCACAGTTTTTTCCACACAATTTAACCTCATTGTTTGTGTTTGTTTTTATTTCTGTGTGTGTTTTAGGGCTCTTTTCGACTGCCGGTACAAAGCGTCATCTCTGCGCCCATAAAGAAAAGTAAGACAAAAGGCTAGTTTAAAGTAACAAAGAAAACAGATGTAGTGGACAATATTTTCAGATGAGGAAAAGAAGTTGCTACAAGGGAAGCAGACATTTAAAATAGTAAACATAAAATAATTAAAACATTACAAGGAGAGATGATCTACAGACAAAAAATATCATCCGTCTTAAAAGTATAACTAGAAATATAATTTAACTAAAATACTGCATTGAGAGACGATTTACAGACAAAAACAATTATCATCTCTCTAAATAAAAAAAAATATACTAGTATAACAATGGCCACCATGCACCAAACAGTGTCTGCGATAAACACATAGGATTTTCTATCGCCCTTTGCGTAGAATAGGACTCCGTACATCTTGATAGCAAGTGACCCCGATAGTATTTTACAGACATGCAATGCATATGATTTGGGTATAGGCACTGAATAATGTCCATTCTCTTCCTCTAGCGAAACTCTCTGCTCTGAGGACACAAAAGAAACCCTGACAGAATAAGATTAAGGAGAGAAGGAGCTCCCGCCTCTTACGACATGCCGGTCAGCAGACAGTTAGTGGTCCTATATCATATTCTTCTCCCCAGTCGGAGAAGTCCCCGGATCCACACGGGGACAGCCTCATAATTTGATGGTTAAGAAATTGTTGTTTGAACTTAATGTACATGATAATATTGTATACTGGGCTTTGTAATTTCAAACTGGAAGGCCCCAATATGTTAGAATAGATGCCGCCAGATCTGAAGTTATGTTAACTCACCTTCGAGCACCTGTGGGTTGCTTTTTATCACCGATTGTATATACTACTTTCACTTAACATTATCATCAAAACGATCACTTTTTTCTAAATTAATTACATTTGCTGACGACTCATCAATCATTGGTCTTATAAGTAGCTCTGAATAAGAACATGACAAAGAAGTACACGATTTTGTCAACTGGTGTAATATTAATTTTCTTCACATATATGTTTCTAAAACAAAGGATTTTTTTTTTTTTTTGGTTTAGGAAGGAGCACAATTTAGAGCTGAAAACTCTAATGATAAGAAATGAAAGATTTGTTACAACTGATGAATACAAATATCTAGGTATCATTTTCAGCAATAAACTGAAATGGGACCAACAAATGAATTTTAAAACAAATACTATTATCCAAAAGCAAAACAAACTTTTGTACCTTTTAAGGATACCTATATCATTTAGAGTTAAAATAAAATCATATATATGTTTTATGTCTCAACCATTCAGGTCTCATCTCGTTTGGAATATCATGTTATGTTTCATAAACACTTTTTAATACATTATTTATAAATAAATATATTAAATCCAAATAGATTTCAATAAATCCCAGTGAATGAATTATATAGAATCGTCAAAAATCGCCAACATCGTAATTCGATGAGCTATATAAGAATAGCATCTATAGGAAGCACATAGTATTACACTAGGCAATTAATTCTTCATCAAATGTTCAAAATAAGGGACACCTATGTTATTACAGAGTTTGGCTGAGGTTAGTGTTGTCAGTGAGGGTTGTCCCCGGATGGAATGTTGCTTTTGGGAGGAGGTAAGAAGGGTAATGGGATTGGGTGAAAAGAAAGGACTGTTGGTGGCCGATGCCTAAATCTTTGATTGAAACCAGATGTAAAAGTTCCTCTCTTTGTTCGAATGTGTTTTGTCAAAAAAACCTTTGGATCATTTAAATTGGTTTCTTCCATCTAAAATTTTACATTCCATGTTCTCATTTGTGTACAACGTATCATAGACTATATTGTGGCATGTACCCAAAATGAATTTCCCGAAAGGGATGAATAAAGGGATTTTGAATCTTGAATCATTTTGTCTTCACCATGGTTCACAAGCATAAACAAACTCAAAGATATACACAAAAAACATGGACACCACCAGACAACAACAACGAAACGAAAATTATTTCATCTGTGGGTAAAAGATGAGCAAACTCAATAAAAGATATCAAGGTGAAAAGAGGAGCTGACATCGAATCAGACCATGAACTGCTTTGTGAGAAAACTCAGGCAGAAACTGAATCGAATCGACAAAGAAAACAAAATGGCCGATGAAAGACCATTTGAAATTTTAAAAACTAAATCTATATTTATGCACCGCGACTGGTGTACAAATATAATTTTTGGGGAGAGGTTTCTATATTGATACACCGGTGTACAAATATAATTTTTGGGGAGACGTTTCTATATTTATACACCGGTGTACAAATATAATTTTGGGGGAGTACTCTACA
This sequence comes from Goniobranchus kuniei, assembly GCA_025770095.1. NCBI lineage: Eukaryota > Metazoa > Mollusca > Gastropoda > Nudibranchia > Chromodorididae > Goniobranchus > Goniobranchus kuniei. Next base: position 6,272 of record JAOYNN010234424.1, read on the forward strand.
TTTATACAACGATCTACTGACGCTCCTAATCATCAAAAACATTATACGCAAGTGGATTTTCACAAGCCCTTTACTGAATTCATATAATCTGCTCTAACAAAGATTTTAAGAAGGTAACAAACGCACTAAAATGATAGCCTACTGTTTAAGCGGGAAATTATGACTAAGAAGTCAGCCTTAAATGAAATTTTGAAGATTTAAAAGGTGCTGCATGTTATAAATAACAGGCCTATGTTCTTGGTTCTAGAACACACACACCCCCCACCCACCCTCACATATTTTGTGAATAGCACTATGAGCGAGGAGAGGGAGCGGGGTATGAGTCGAGAAAGAATACGGGTCAGGTGGTAGACCTACAATAGAGACATACGACCAACACGGCTGGGTGTAATTTATTATTTGTCTGTTCACCAAGCGCCCTTGTCAAATTCTACAATTCTTGTCTAGATCTAAATCTAGGTCTAGATAATATCTAGATCTAGATAGATTGATCTAGATAATTTGTTGTGCAACCTAGTTTGCAAAATTGCGATATGTACACATAGCCATTACACATAAAAAAAAAATAAAGTTGTGGAATCTTAATCTCAGCTGTTCACAACTAAATCACTACATCAGCTACGAGACACCCATACTACATGAGATATTATGTAACCGTAAATGGTTGAGAACAAAGGAATTAGTCCTGTGCTGTGGGTATATGTGTGCGTTGAATCCATCCTCCTTTTCCTTCACCCGGATTTCTAAAATTGTTGATCATAATTTAATTATGATTAAACTTAAGAAATTGGGCAGAAATCATGCCATGAAAGCCGTTCCTTTAAACTAAACTCGGGTCTCTGGTCTAAACTTAACGGGGTCAGTCTCGTCACACATTCAGGTAAGAGGAGAATTGTATTGGAGTTCACAGCTATGCCGGACACGGGGGAGCAAGGGTTCACGTACCGTATTTCAGATCTTACTAGAAGTAGACAGCAAACTGCATAACAAACTCTCTTGTCACTCTGATGAGTCCTGGTATTGAACAAAACACATGTTCGCGTGCCTGTGTCTTAGTTTTCAAATTTTAGCTTGCATCATAATTTCGATGACTGTAACTAATTTAATAAAAAAAAAACTGGCACTACAATAAAAAGAAAGAAGAAAGAAAACTCAGTATAAATGTTCATGGTAAAACAACGATAATCAAAAAACAACAAAAAGCAAAAACAACACGAAAAAAAATGATGGTCAGTCAGTCTAGATTCGGACCCACTTTGAACATCTTAAAACGGCACCACTGAATTTTGCAATCATGAATGCTTCTGGGTCGCTGTGCTGAACTGTTTTACATTGAAATGTTGAAATTTTGTCAGCTCGACATTTTCATACAATTTTCCTAATTAATTAAAGCCAGTTTCGAATTGAAAACAAATGATTTTCGTTTGGTCATGAATATATCAAAACACTGTACAAATTCTGAGAAAGATTAAAAGGAGGGTATCAGAGATAAAGAACATTTTCTGTGGTTCTTAATTTTGAAATAGACTATAGTGATCTCGATTTTTTTCCGCTCTGATCTTGTCGTAGTGAGATACACAATTACACAGTGCTGGAAAAGAATGACATATTATTGTGTGCGTTTAGTATGGAGTAAGGCAAGATGTAAGCGTTGATCTTTCTTTTGAGATTTTGTAGTGCGTGCATTGGTATCACTGTATGTCACTGTCGCCCTTTTTGTGTAATACATTTAGCGGTGCCCAATTGAGTTCTTTCATCATATTTGTGACGCCGTGTTGTCTGTTTTCATCGTTACGCTTATTAAATCGACACGTTCGTCTTTCAACACGTTCTGGTTTGCCGATTGGGCATTTCTTCTCGTGGTCCCATATGCTACGACTATAATACTCCAGGATGGGTCCACAAAGACCTTCTAACTTTTTTCTTTCCTATGATGAAAGTTTCTTTTCAAGAATCCAAACTTTGCTAATATTGTAGGTCTATGGCATTTTGTCATCAAAGGTTATACCTAGATAGTTTGTTTTCGATTCCAGTTTCAATTTTTTTATTGTGGATAAAGTATTCATTGTTATGTTTGTTTCGCTTGTCGGTGATGCCAATTACTTGGCACTTCTGGAGGTGGAGTGAACAGGCCGACCAGCTATCAAAATACCATCTGAAGAGTGCAGGACCTTTCCCACACCAAACTGGACAACATGACTTGACTACAGCTGGATAATAACGAGTATCTTTTCCATTTCTACACTTATATGCTCCTTTTGAAGAGCGCGGAATTCAATGTATTACTTTTTATATAACGGTGAAACAGCAACTATGATTATAATAACAGAGAGAGACAGACAGACAGACAGACAGACAGACAGAGAAAGAGACAGAGACACAGAGAGACAGAGACAGAGAAAGAGACAGAGAGATACAGAGAGAGACAAAGAGAAAGAGATAGACAGACAGACAGACTGACAGACAGACAGACAGACAGACAAACAAACAAACAAACAAACAGAGGGAGAGAGACAGAGACTGAGAGGGAGAGAGAGACAGATAGACAGACAGACAGACAGACAGAGAACGAGACAGACAGAAAGACAGAGACAGAGACAGAGAAATAGATAGAGACAGACAGAGAGAGAAACAGAGAGAAAGAGATGACAGACAGACCGACAGACAAACAAACAAACAAACAGAGGGAGAGAGACACTGAGAGAGATGAGAGAAATGGAGAGAGGGTATAGATAGGTGACCGCCTTTGAAACATTTAGGTTACCGTACAGTAATTCCCAAATATTGACTTTGTTTCAAGTGGTGTCTTAAAATGAGTTTTGCTGGAGACAATCTTTTGAACTGCTTTTGAATTTGACAGTGATTACCATCAAAGTGTGCAAAGGTATATTTACCGAGTAATATATTATTATAGTTGGTGCACAAGGGTCAACAGTAGTTGCCTTTTAGCTTGTTCGCTAATTGTACTGTGTTGTGTTTTTTCACATTCCTTTTACTCCAATATGGAATTATCATTTGGTGGTTTCCCGTTCATTCCCTCATTCAGAGTAACAGTCAAATGACTCTAGAAGATTGACAATTTTCTAGGATGCAGTGCCAGTACACCATCCATTTTCCAGTATTTCTGTACTTTATCAGGCACATCGTCTTCACATTTCTTCCAACATGTTTTGTGAATTTGACATAATCCTGCAAGGTCAGCTCTTTCCTGTTCTTTGAGAATATATTTTCTATTCTTTTGGGTCCAAACTAAATAGTTAAATTAGACTTAACTTGTCGTGTGAGCGCCAGAGTTGTGGTTTCAAGTGCATGTCATTATATTGAATATTTTTCTTAGGCTTCAAACACAGTGGACACGACACCGACAAGCCACCGATCCAACACTGACAAAATGTTAGGGTTCAAAACGGGGTCAAATTAAGCAATATATAATTTGTATGGGCTGAAGTCGGATTCAATTTGGTGCACTGAATAGGCTCAGTACAAAATAATTATGCAAAGATTTTGAACCCAACATTTTGTCGACGTCGAATTGGTGACGTAAGGATGTCGGCTCCAATGTGTTTGGGGCCTTAATCAACCATCGTCTGATTTCGTCTTTGGCGCTAGCTAATGCCGATTTCTTGTCCTCAAGAGGCAATGTATTGTGATTCAACATTACCCATCTCAAGACAAGACAGCGGATCCAAAGCTGGCAGTAAGGTGTTATCAAACAATTATATAAAACTGTGATTATTCATCTCTTTATAAGGTAATCCCTTTCGTCGCTCAATTTCCCTTCAAACACCAGCTCTGCATTCTGAAAGAGCCCATTCTTCTTACCTCTAGCATATTATGCCATTATAAGCTGTTGCCCTCTGTTGTCAGGAGTTTGGCGCTCCATGAATGCATCCATCCATCGCCATTTGATTGTCTATCGTTCGTATGATGTACACTTTTCCATGTCCCCTCTAAACAGATAATGTCATATTATATTATCCTTCCTCACTTTTATCTCTCAATCGATGGATGTACTTGCTTCTGAATATGATCAGATGTGGCTTTTCGAATAACTTTTGTTTTCCAAAAGTACATTCCCTGAAGGTAATCCAATAGATCTAATATTTTTCCACAGGTTCATTATAAGTTTGTAGCTAAACATTAGGTTTCGGCAGAGTGGCCAGCTCTTGTTGTTCCATTTTTATACCTTCATGACAAAGGATAACTTTGTCGAAGCAGTCGTATTTAAAGGATTTTTCCGACTCTTGGGTGATAAGGCCTTTCCTGATTATTTTTTATCC
>JAOYNN010234535.1:0-10549 GCA_025770095.1 Goniobranchus kuniei
TACTTAGTGGTGAATTTTTAATGCCAAAGGGCAGATTTTTAAGTTTCAGTAGCTTTGTGATCCAATCACTCTCTAGTGTCACATTCAATTTTTAATTGATGTACCCAATTGCCCAATTATATATGTTTTATATAATTATGATGTATGATGCATCTCTAGATCTCATTGAATGATGAAAACTGACAACAACAAGCACTCACAGTACCATAATAGTAGCACTGCTATTAACCTGCGGTCAACAGAATTGAACACTGCAATTTTATTAAATGCCATACTTGATTGCTTGAATAAGCTATCTGCTAAGCCACATTGTGCTGTGAAAATATCTTGTTTTGAAACATAACGTAAAGGAGCATTATCATTCATTCCATTTTATGCCGCAGAAATTTGGACTGAGCACCTGAAAGCGGTTGATGAGGAACTTAGCTTTATTGTATTAATTTTTGTGATAGAACTTAATGCTTGACTGGAAGGGATTTTAAATTGTAATTTTTGACCAAAGCAAAACAAAGGCTGCTTCTCACTAACAGATCTGAGAACTCCTTGCATTGTGCAACAGTCACTGATATGTTTTGTGATCCATTAATCAATTCATTGTTTGTTTTCTATTAGTTGCAAAAAAAAACATATACCTGCTGTTGTTTGTACCTTTGTCATCCAACTTTCCTTTGTTCAATCCTGACATATACTATATTATATAAAGTATATTTATAAATATCTATATATATTATATAAAATAATTTTCATTTTCGTGTTATCCATTTATAAAAAATGGGAAAAAATGTAAATATTTTGTTGTTTGAAAATACCTTTTCTTTATTTTACCCCTGTTCAAGACTTTTCTCATCTCTGAAAATACCACAGAAAGGAAAGAGTGAGAGTAACTTAAAAAAAACTTTTATTTTTTAACGACCAGCACATTATACATGTGTTTCCCTTTTTGTTCTTTTTTTTTTTCTTTCAAAGAATAAGCTCATCCTAACTCCCACATGCACCCTTGAGGGGTGATTATTGAAAATGTAAATGAGTAAATCTTCTCATAAACATACACATCTGTGGGGACTTGACATCTTCTATACTCCTCATAATTATGCACTGTGGCCACTGAATAAACTCTCATATCATTTGGAATGTAGCTGGAATTTTTGAAACATGTTAGTCTAAACTAAGCATACACTTTCCCTGTTGATTACTCCCAGCTGATATGGAGTGTAATTCTAGTTCTAGAAAGGTAGTGCTTAGAGAGGTGCAGCTGTACCTCTGTAATATCCATATTAGAGAAGTACAGTTGTGAACTACGTCACCACTAATTGTGTGTGTTATTTGTAATTCACCATTCAGGATATTTTAGCACTCACAATCTACACATTCAACGTACTACAAGGTGGCCGTATACGGAGTCGAATCGACGGTTGGTCTACATGTTGATAGACAATTCGCCGGGTTTGATTTGTCTGAAGATGACATTAAAAGTCGGAGAGAGGAATTTAATGAAGTCCTGGTATATGGGACTGGGAGCAAGTCAGTTGAAGGGAAAAAATTAATTCCTAATTCAATTGAAATATCAGAAAGCGAAGAGATAGATCTATGGGCCAATTTTGTCAATTAGTTGTGTGGATGATGGAGAATTAAGGCCAGTAAAAAGATCATCAAATAAATGCTCAAAAGGCTTGTCACCTTTTTGCAGGTATTATTTTGAATTATTCTCACTGCAATTACGATGTCTTCCTCATACTTATAATATACAAATTACAACCTACCACCATATATTCCAAATGCTTTCATCAGGGAAGTAGGCTACAACTACACCTCTGAAATACTATTATCAAAGAAGTGCAACTGTACCTCCCTAATACAGTTTTTAGGGGAGTACAAGTGTACCCCCCTAATATTGATATTAGACACTACCTTCTAGAGATGCTGATGTTAGACATAAAAAGTCCCCGTTTCTACTTCTACTGTCCCATTTTGTCTTGGTATGACTAGTTATATTGAAAATGGTAAAAGTATGAAGGAAACAGAAGGCAACGGAGTTCAAAGATTGCTAACTTTAGTTTCAAGGAAAGTTTTATTTTCATCTTTAGAGGCATTGCAGTTGGGCACAGATCAGTACGATCTGTTTTCAATATTTGAAGATATTTGTTGGACGAAATGCCCTAGGAGTTTTAGCGTAGTATTGTTACTATATAGTATTTTTATGATAATATTAGTAGAATGCACAGAATTGGTATTAGTGTTTGAGATCTTCAATTTTTATGGAATTGTATAAGATCAGTGATAGCAAATCATTTGACATGTTAGAATTATAACAAGTTTTACAATTTGCTAGATTGGAGTTCGAGTGTACACATTCTCTATTGTTGGAACATAGACCAGACTTGTCTCCTTACACAATGTGTTTCTATGGTAATCAGAAGGAGAAGAGAAATATTTGGTAGATAGTTGCCATTTAAGGCTTTATTCAAAATAAAACCTTTATGGATACAGTAAATTTGTTTAATATATTGAATATGCTAAATAGTGTTTGAAATATTAATATAAGGCCATAATTACACTTACATGAACAATGATGCACAATGTGTGTACACATCAGATGAGCAGCTCATTTTGTACATCAGTTTGAGGATCTAGTTGACTTTCTTCTTCATGACACTGGTTATATTTTTACTTTACACATTATATACTTACACATATATTCACCTATAATTAGAATTTACTTTTTGTTCTTGTTACATTTTGTACAAACCATATGTATACTATACATATATGTGTGTGTGTGTGTGTGTGTATATAGATATGATGACTATTAATTCTATTATTAGAATCATTCACTTTTTGTTTTCACTGTTATTAATCTATGCTTATTGTTATTACAAGATATATTCTTGTTGTTGTTGTTAAGATTATTATTCTTGTTAATATTATCATGATTGTAATTATTATTACTCCCTTGTTGAATTACCACTTTACATTGCAATGTCATTAAGTAAAATGGAGGTATATTTTTTAAACATTGATTGTAGACGCTACTGTTACCAGATTTGGGTTTGTAATTTTCTTCGCTTCTGTATCTCCCTGTAGAAGTTCACTCCATCTATCCCCTTCCCTTTGCTTTCATTTCTGATCCTATTCCATTTGAACAATTAAAGAGCGGTTTTCCAAAACTCAGTAAGTGCATTTACGATGAAAAATTCATTCTTCTTTTTAGCTTTGTAAAACAAGAATCAAGAAAAAAGTCATAAAGATGTGTGTAAAAAACTCCACAGAGATTAGAAAAATATCTTTTGTGATTTTTCTTTTCTTAGAATCTTCTCTGTTCTCTATAGCAGCTAATTTTTCTGGGAACAAACAAAAATTCATCACATTTTGAATTATAGATACTGAGGTTTGGAAAATTGCTCTTCAATTATTATATCCCTCATGATTTTTTTTTTTTTTTTAAATATATTGATATACATGTTACTACGAAAAAGAAGATAGGTATATAAATGTCTCAAGTTTTTGGTTTCTGTTATGGCTGTTCAAATTTTAGCATGAATTTCATGGTGTTAGTTTGATTTCATTTCATTATATTCATGTATTTCTTTGGAATTTTATGGTTGACGTTTTGCGTTTTATCTTCTTTTTGAGTTAGATGTTATAGCTGTTTATTATTATTATTATTATTATTACCTTTTTCTAGTTTTATTACTCCGTGTATTATTATTTTTGCTGTTGCTATTATTATTCTAATTTACTAGATGAAATGCCCTTGTTCTATGAATAAGATAAATAGGAAATTAGGTGTGGAGAGAAAGGACTGAGCCAGTGGGAAAGACAAACAGGAATGACCAGAAAAATGAAAGAAATGAAAGATTACCAATTTATACATGAATTTATAAGGTCCAGTTATATAAAGCTGAGGGAAATATTCTTGGATTTTAATTTTGGCCGCTTAGTGCTTCTCCTGTTATAAATTTCTCGTCCCCTTTGAAGGAAACATAACTCAGATATTCAAGCTGGTACTCTAAGCATTCTCCTATTGTCATTACTGATAGAGAATGTTCTAGTTCTAGCTCAAGATATACATTTAGTTTTTAAAAGTGTCCTCACAGTGTATTTGTCTCTGTGTAATTTACAATTTGTCAGTTTAATAGGGCTCCTTGATAATTGATGCCTGTATGGTTAAAAACTGTAGGTAAGTCTCAGTTGTGTCCCTTACAGCCCACAATGTATACATCCCTCTGTTCATAAAAGTTTTTTGATACTTAATGTTAAATTAAAAGAATTGGGTTTTTCTTTATCTGTTTTAAATTGATTTTTATGGACTGAGTTGAAATTAAATACTTTGAGAGCTTTATAGGATCCAAAGGCATCAGGTTTAGAATCCATGAGCGAACTGATTGAAGCAGAACAGAGTGGAGACATTGTTGAAGCCCTATGCGATGTGTCTATAACGGCACCAGAGGATTGTAAAATGTAAGAAAGGATTTAGATTCATCTAGAATGTTCAGAAGGCCTACTATAGTTGACACATGCTGATTGCACTGTGCTCTGTATGTGCTACTTTTGATACAAGTTTTCTTTTGGAAGACATTCAGTTAGAACAGTGGTGTGTATAATAATCGGATAGTGATCAAATTATCATCTTTCAATGTGGAGAAAGATGTAAATTGGCTGGGATCATGTTTATATCCATAGATCTATGCCTTGTTTCTGGAGCAGGTTGAAAGGGTTTGTTGCTCCACATGCTCATATGCGAGACTACCAAATCTTCAAAACCATACCCAACAACCAATACTGCTCCCAATGGCAGCCCGACCTATCTGACAAAAACAGTTTTCTATTCTGTTTTCATAAATTGACTTCTAGAAACTATCCATCTGATACAAACAAAAGTATATGGTTAAACACAACTTGTTGTGGTCATACATCGTTCTGACTAAAAGTAAAATCAGTTGGCAACTTTAATGTCTGAAAAAAGCAAAGTGTGCAGATACTTTGGTCTGCCATTTGGGGGCAGAATAGTTGTGTGTGGTGGATATTCCCCCCACCCCCCTCTCTTATCATTTCATCTACATAAAGACTGCTTAAAAGGAATAAATTTTTTGTCCTTCTTCCTCGGTATAAACAGAGACCTACATCCAGAAATTGGAACCTTAATTTTGAGCGAGCATACACATTTTTGACTTCTTCGGTTGCTGCAGGAAAATCCCACTCCTGCAATATAATATCTAATCCCACATCAATTATTATGTTTTGGATATTACTTTATGATTGTAATTATCATTAATTATGATTATTATGATTGTTGTTATTATTATTATTATTATTATTATTATTATTATTATTACTATTATTATTATTGTTATTATTTTTTATATTATTATTATTATGATTATGATTATTATTATTTATTATTATTATTATTATGATGATGATTATTATTATGATTATTATTATTGTTATTATTTTTTATTATTATTATTATTATTATTATTATTATTATTATTATTATTATTATTATTATTATGATGATGATGATTATTAATATGATTGTTATTTTTGTTTTGTGGGTTTAACGTCACTTTTCAATATCCCAGAGACAATACAATTTTGACATGTTTATATGCTGCCATACATGAGCCATAAGATATATCACACCTCGAAGGACTCACAGTCACAGTATACTGACACCGGGCGGACCAGTTTTAGAACTGTTCTCAGAATGCTGAACGCCAAGCAAAACAATTACTAACTTTCCGATTTTAAAGTCTTGGGTATGATTCGGCCGGGGACCAAACCCTCGACTTGCCGGTTCCGAGGCAGACGCTCTATCGACCCCTGGGCCATCGAAGAGGACAAGTGGGTCAACGGAGAGAAGGAAGGCAGGCAAGACAATGGAGACCAGATTGGGAGCGATCAATGTAAGAGAATGACAAATAGAGAAAACTCATGTGTATGCAAAAGACGAAATGATTGGAGTAAGAGACTTTGGGCGTGTGGTGGAGACAGAGCTAGAAATATTCTGTATAAATTCAAGTTGTTATTTTTCTGGCGTGGTTGATAGGAAAATTGAGCTGGAATAATACTGAAGAAGGTATACGTAGAGAGGATACTTGAGGTGGAGAGCGTTCGACAGCTAGATGTGGGGGAAATTGGAAATTGAATGAGCGATAGTAAACGTCTTTCGTTTTCTTCTTAGGGTGCCTTGTCTGGAACAGTCTTTGGCGATTATGGCTCTCCACTTAAATCTCTTATCAGCTGATCTCAGGAGATGATTGCCACTGCTCTCTGTTGATGTTGATTAGAGACTATCAATACAATATGTAATTCTCTGCGTGCCTTTGCTACGTTTCCCATTGATCTTCCCAGTGATATATAAATATTCTAGACCCCTGTGGCGGCAGATGTGTCCAAGAAACTGTAGTTGTCGCTTTCTTATAGTTTTGATTAGTGATCTCTCTACATTTGTCTCTTTTAGTATTGATTCATAAGAATTTTGTTCCACTCATGAAATTCTCATCATTCTTCTTAGAAACCATATCTCTGCTGCTTCTAATTTCCTCAATTGATCTTTGTTTAGAGTCCAGCATTCACATCCATACAATAGTACTGACCATACATGTTTCAAATACTCTGATTTTAGTGATCATTGTTACATTTCTATTGGTTAAAGTTGGCTTCATATTTTGAAACGTGTCTTTTGCCATTGCGATTGTTTTTCTTATTGCGCTTGTGCATATGCCATTTGATGTAATTAAGTTGCCAAGATATTTGAATTTTGTTACTTGTTTAATTTGTTCTCCTTTGCTAAAGATATTACATTTGGGGTTGATTAATTTTTTTGTAATCACCATGCATTCTGTTTTTTTTTCACATTCAGAGTCCCACTGCTTCGCACTCTAAGAAACAATGTTCAGAAGTTTCTGGAGTTGATTGTCAGATTCTGCAATTAAAACTGTGTCATCTGCGTATCTAATATTACACGTATCATCTGAAACGTCTTTAGTGTGCAAAATTCGCCCCACAAGTTGGATGAATGGTGGAGGAGCACAATTTCTTGAATAAAATGGATACTGTGACGAACATTCAGGAGAGATTGGCCAACAGTGCGTGTTATTATGATTATGCAAATGGTCAGGTAGATGAAACGGTGGAGAGGCGAGAATTGGAAGATACACATTAAAAGAACGAAGTGCGAAGGAATGTGTACATGAAATGGTATAAGGCAATAGTAAACACATATTTTAATAAGAGCGGTAAACATCATACATGATATAATATACAAGAATGAATGAAGATGTTCACAGACATACCACCCACCATACCGGAAGGGTAATTATAATGAGCAGGAGTCTCCGAAGTCGTTTAGGGGATAAGAGAGTGTGATAATGGCAGCAGTGCTATGTGGTATTATGGAACATTTTCATAAGAGCAAGGATAAGGAAAGAATTGTGGTTCATGATAAAATAAGATGGTAAAGGCTGATGGAAGATCGATGTCGGGTGGGTCAAAAAACAAAACAAAACAAAACAAAACAAAACAACAACAAGAACAACAACAAAATCTCAATGTACTTTGGACCTCTGCAAATCTGTTAAATGTGAATGGATTTCTTTGTAATTTTGTAAAAAAGTAAGAATGAAAAAAGTTTAATGAGGTTTGAAAACAACAACGACAACAACAAAAAAAATAAAAAGATTCTTGACAAATTACAATGTTACAAATTTTTGCACAAACCTGCTAAACATATAAAAATACGCAATATCATTGTAGTCAAAAGTTACCTGACTGTTTGGATCTCTATACAAACAAGTTTTTATTCTACAACAACACGGGGCAACATCCCACACCAGAAAATAACACAAGCCTATCTTGATTTTAAAGAGAAAATAAATTCATTAAGAGAAACGACAATCAACAATCAGGTTGGTGACTACTTTAGAACATCAGAAGGTGTCCGTCAAGGATCTTTGCTCTCTCCGACCCTCTTCAACTTATATTTGGAAAACGTTATAAGAGAAACGCTCCACAACTATCATACAACCATCTCATTAGGAGGTCGTCACTGCGGATGATATCGATTTGTTAGCAGGTGACAATGCTGAACTACAACAACTCACAGACAGATTGGTTTTTAATTCAAATGCACATGGAATGGAAGTCAGCAGCGAAAAAAGTAAACTAATGATCAAAAACCCGAAACGACGAATGCCCAAATATTCATGAATGGCCAACAACTGGAAGTAGTGAGCAGCTTTAAGTGTCTTGGAGCTACACTCACAAAAGATGGTCACTCTCTTACTGAAATTAAGACCAGAATAGCCATCGCTACATCTGCAATGTCAAAACTAACCAAGATATGGCAAAGCAGAGACATTAGCTTTATCAGAAAGATGCGCCTTTTCACATCCTTTGTCATTTCCATCCTCTTATACGGATGCGAAAGCTGGAAACTGACGGCAGAGGCCAGCAAAAGAATTCAAGCCTTTGAGAACAAATGCTTCAGGCGCCTTCTTGGTACGTCCTGGAAAGAAAGAAAATCCAACAGGTTCGTCCAGGAACAAATAAACATTAAATCAGGAGCCCAGGAACCTCTCCTCACTAAAATCAAAAAGAGGAAGTTGTTATGGTTTGGCCATGTCACCCGTCACGATATCCTGGCCAAGACAGTACTGCAAGGGACCCTGGAGGGAGGGAGACGCAGAGGCAGACAAACAAAATGCTGGCACGACAACATCAAGGAATGGAACCGATTGGATAACCCAACACCTTTGCGTGCGGCTGAAGACAGAACTGGATGGCGACGTCTAGCAGCAAGATTGTCCTCATGTCTCCTCGACGACCGAATTGGTCAGGAGGCAGAGTGAGAGTGAGTGAAGAGAATCGAATGGCCAGCTCAGTCACCACATTTGAATGAGAAAGCGTACGAGAATCAGAAGTTGCCGTTCAGAGGGGCATCCTTGAAACAGAAAATAATGCAGCGCTGGGACTTGATTAGTGAGGAGGTAATTCGTAAATTAATTCCTAGGTGGAAACGAAGGCTCAGAAATGTAATTCATGAAAAGGGTGACCCCAAGGATCATAAAAACAACAAGTCCTAATCAGTGTTTGATTCTGACACAAATTTTGCTTGCACTGATATTGCGTATTTTAGCAGGTTCGCGCAATAATTCATAACATTGTAATTTGCCAAGAAATTTGGATGTAATTATCAAATCTCATTTAGTTTTATTTTATCCTATTTTTTTCAAAATGCAAAGAAATCCATTCACATGTTACAGATTTACAGAGGTCCAAAGTACAGTGAAGTTTGTTGTTGGTGTTTTGTTTTTGTTTTGTTGTGTTTTTTTTTTTACCCCACCCGATATAAATGACAATGTAAAGATAGCACCTGAAAAGGACAAAGAGATTTCCAGAGACTGGTCAGTGACGGTATATGCGATGAGAGACGTTGCAGGACATGTACTCGGAAAGACATAAAGATCAAGATAAAGATTGCATTTATATAATGATTTCCACAGTTCTGTGAACAGTCTCAGAGCGCTTTAAAATACAAGTACTTTAGCCACTAGCAGGCACACTCCTCATGGGAAGTATAAAGAATCGTTGAACAGTTCTGCGCAACAATACCAGGCCATTTCTAGATACTCATTTAACACCCGAGTCGAGTGAAGCAATTAGGGTTCATTTTCTTGCTACAAGTAGTCGCTGGCGGGTGTCGAAAGCAGTGCCACGAGATCCTAAACCGACGCCATAATCATTGCGCCCTCTGGTAAGAGGACAAGAATGAGAAACAGGAACAAAAAACATAAGAACATGAATACTAACAACAAGAACAAGACAAGAACAACAAGACGAGCAAAAGGAAAAAGAAGGACATTTTAATTAGTTTCAGTAAGACGTCATGAAAACGTCCGGGACTGGATAATGGAAGAGCAAAGAATCGCAAATAAAATTCATACAGCAATCCAAAAACGCAAATAATGAAAAAGACTGCAAAGCATAATAAATAGATAAATAAATAAATAAATAAATAAATAAATAAATAAATAAATATACGTGCACAACTCCTTTAAGGGCACCAAAATTCTGGAAACCATCAGTTTTCATACTTTTAACTAAGAAAAAACAATTCTTACTTCTGCAATATCATTCATTTTGTGAAGAATAAGAACACGCCAGGCAATACGAATTCTCACAGGATGTGAACAAACAATAGATTGAGTAGATGCCACTTTGATGGTGTCGCTTCTTCTGATGAGCATAGAATTATTCTTATGCCAATTCCGGTCTAACTTTGAATCTTTGAAGATTTTTTTCCCGAGCATGCCTCCATTTTGCGGCCAGCCTTCCATCCAGTTTCATTATTGAGGTCATTCCACTATAAACAAATAAACAATACCTTCCGCCACATCCACACCAACAGTAGCAACAACAGTGAAGACAACGGCAATAAACTTTCAGGAGAACCATTCAATTTAAGTTGGGTAATAATAATAATAATAATAATAATAATAATAATAATAATAATAATAATAATAATAATAATGATAATAATAATAAT
>JAOYNN010234646.1:0-10548 GCA_025770095.1 Goniobranchus kuniei
ATCTGGTCTACATCTAGTAGTAAACAAGCAATCAAACTACTTGTAAGAATTTGCGGGGACGTTTGGAAGAACAGCCGGCGCTAAGGTAGGGATAGGGTGTGGGTTAGGGTTAGGGTTTGGGTTACTTCCATTAGTTCAGGCAGAAATTTTCTCAATTAGGCCTACTCCCGTTAGTAGGAATCCAGTGAACTCGTCACACGGTGAAGTCGTCTCATACCTCCAGTGATTTCGGCACAGTTATCTCGTCACAGCCTAAATTGTGATGCCCGTAAATGATCAAGACCTCTTCTAAAATCACTGTGCATAATATGTGCCATAATCCCATAGTATTCCATCTACCCCATTAAATCATATAAAAACCTAATCTTTCATTTGGTGTTTATTGTGTTTGTGGAGTCAGTCTGAGATGAGTTATGGCTGTGTGTAAGACAATTGGTGACGACCCAACACAGAGCTTGCCGAACGGACCCATATTTTCGAAGGTGATCAACTTCGTCGGCAAGTTCCGATACGAAAACCGCATAAAATCTCATTGCCTTTTTTGTTTTGTCCAGTCAGAGGAGAGCTTGGTCTTCACTTCTGTGGTTTCCTTTTTTCGCTCAGCCGAATCAAAGTGAAACTACGTTTCAGCAAAGTTGATGAGATTTTCTTTAAAAATCTGTGCAGCATATTCGCTGTGCGGGTGACTTCTGCCCTGTGCGGAAGGGGTATATCGTCATTCTCATCCTTATTTTGTGCATTTCTGTGCCTCAAAATACAAGTTATTGAGTTTGAAAGTGTTGAAAAGATGGAAATTTTTCTTCCACTGAGAGAACCGCTCGATATCTTTGATGACGGGATGCGACATCAGCAAAATGATTAACCGGCTTGTTTCTCATTGGTTGGCCTGTTTAGATGTTACTAAGAATAGATCAAGACGTCTTTGTATTCCTTTCTTCTCTGGTGGTAAACTATTTCTTGAGAGGAGCATATTTTCTCAGTACCAGAATACTTTTTTTTGGTGAACTCGCCACACATTTTTCTGCTGTGACAACTTCACTGTGTGACGAGTTCACTGGTTCCCCCTTAGTAGTGGTTCCCCACTTTTGAAATCCTCCTGTTAAGACAGTTGTCACCTCCTATACTGCCCCTCAATGGCAGACTGACATATACGACAAAAACAGTTGTCTATTTTGTTTTCATAAATTGAGTACAGAAACTGTATCCATCTGGCGCAAACAAAAGTATATAGTTGAACTCACTATGAATAATCATTCTGACTAAAAAAAAAGTAAAATCAGATGGTGACTTTAAAGAGGCTGATCATCAACAGTTTTTTCCATTTATCTCGGAAACATAAAATGTGCAGGTACGTCGGTCTACCAATGGGGGGCAGTACGGCAGTCCATACTGACGTATAGGGGCTTGTTGTTACTCTCATTCTGTCTCTCACATGGTGAGGATAATAAACTGGATCATTGTGTATAATTTAAGAAATTGTAAATGCCAGTGGCTTCTTAACAACAATCATCATAACTGGGTTTTACTATTGTTTAAAAGACAGAAATGTTTAAAAAATTTGAATGGTGATACACAGATGTGTAAGAAGTTGCTTTTTATTATCACAAAATGTGCTGGAATTGGATATAGATAGATCTGTAGATTATATTATGCACTTATGTTCAGAGAGTTTTTCCATTTAAATTCTCATGACACAGCAGTATGTATTATAATCAGTTTTGTGTTATCTTCAAACTTCATGAAAATCACCATTTTAAGCGGATGAAATGATTTCAAGTGATAAGTTGTCATTCAGTATACTATGTCTTTCTTGGCATCAACGATTTCTCGGTGATCTTGAAGTGAATGGAATTAGATCAGTAGGAACACCCAATCGGACCCAATCGGGTGCCCACTCCCTAGATTTCTTTTGGTTTAACAGTCATGTGCTGGATGAAAAAGTTGGTTTGTTTGCTGAGAGAAAAGCTCTCCAAGAAAAAATGCATATTTATTAAATTTGTGTGTACTTTAAGAGTCATGCAAATCAGTGATTTCACTTTTGTGAATAAATATATCTAAAATTAAATAAAAAAGAAATTTTAAAAAGAATGTTAAAGCAAAATATGAAATTTTCTGTTAAAATTTATTCATACCACACACTTTTTTATATTGACACATGTTATAAAATTGTTCAACTGTTTGAAGTGTTTTTCTTTTCTCTTTCAGGGTTGTTGTTTTTTTCTAGCATTCAAGTTCTTAGATCGTGTTTGTAATCGATAATAGATCAACTCAATTGTGTGATTCATGATAAAGAGATTAAAATAAAAAAGGGAAAATGATGTCCTCCTTGTTTCGCCCTCTTAAGAGGGTGTCAAAAAGATTTGGAGGTAAGTTAATGTTTCAGGCAGTTTTTTTGTTTTTTTTAATCATTGAATATAAATACTCTTTTAAGCATTATTTATATTAATTTATTTATATGCTGATATCGCCCACTTGCAGGTCTTTTGAAATCGTTTGTTCATTCATATCATTTGCCCTTATAAAGTCAATCAATGCCAAAAACAGTCTTCTAAGGCTTGTTAAAAGGAGCTAGAAGAAGGGGTAGGGATAAACTTGATAAAGAGACACGGGCAATAAATGTAGGATGATAGACGACAAAAGAATTGGGAAGAATAGGCAAAGTCGTCGATTTGAAGATACTTGATTACTTATTTAAATGGATTATTTTCATGTATATGTTTGGATATATCCTCATCAAAATTGCATGCCTCATATCATGGATTTACAGCCATAGCCTTTCATGTAACTTAAGATTCCATTGCTCTTCAACCACGTAAGATTTTACTACAAAAAAAAACTCCAGCTGAGCCAATTCATGATAGATTAGCGCAGCATGAGAATTGCCTATTTTGGGTAGATCTTTAGTGCCAGCCAAATAACATGGGATTCTAAACCATGTTTGTTTCAGCCTCAACACTTTCTTTGTGTCAAATCAAGACTGGATTATATTATAATGCACCATCTGAATGCAATCATAATAGCATCTTTTCACCTTGGACATTTAGATCAACTCTAATAATTCAAATGTCTTTTGAAGTTTATGGACCAAATGCTTGGAATGATCTCCCAAAAGCAATGAGGAAAAATGTAAACTTTAAGTGTTTTTAGAAAGGCAGTGAAAACATTTTCGTCTTGTAAACAATTTATGAAGTTTTTCTGTCTACATTTATTATATGTACCAAAAATGTGTTTAGTTTTAACTGTGTTCATGGTACAGTGTATATGTATGTATTTTACAGTGTAGTGTATATTTATGCATTTTACAGTGTATATTTATGCATTTTACCGTGTATATTTATGCATTTTACAGTGTACATTTGTGCATTTTACCGTGTATATTTATGCATTTTACAGTGTATATTTATGCATTTTACAGTGTATATTTATGCATTTTACAGTGTATATTTATTTGTTATTAAGAGTGATATTTTTTAGGTGCTTTGAGATATTAGCCTGCATCAATGCAACATGGAGAGCGCAGTAGAAACGCTATTTTTATTTATTTATTTTTAAAAAGACCAAGAATAAATATGAAACATCTCATTTAGACAGTGTAATTCTTGCTCTCCCACATCCTACAGATGCACCTATGAAAAGGAAAAAAAAAAAAAATTCTTGAAAAATTGTACCCATGAATGTGAATATGCTTCACATATTAGGGTATGTAAGTCTTATGTAGTTGCAAGCATTGACTGTCTTTTGGAAGAAGCAAAGATTTTTGCCGTTATTTTCTTTTTCTTACAGGTAGTATATAAAATTAATTTTCTTTTCTTTCCTCAAGGTTGCCGTAACTTCTCCGTGGTCCTCATTTCCTTTACAGTCATCATCTTAACTCTGAGGACTTTTTGGGCGGGTAAAGGTGAGAGGCATAGTTTTTACTGTTCTGCTTTTTTTTGTGCCCTCAAAGTTTTTGGAGAGTTATTTGTTTTTGTTTTGCGTTAGTATGGAGGTTCTTTTACACATGTGAAGAATGGAACAGGTGTGAAGGAATTTTAGGTAGTTAAGCACTTCCATCTCTTTCTTTTCCTTTTGTGTTGTCTTCGGATTTTTTTCCTCCCTTTTCACTCATTTTGATGGGCGTATTTTTTTATCTTGATCTGTGGGTCCAAAGCATCCTTTGTGAAGTGAATTCTTTCGTAGACATTTAGTTTTAGCAAGATGTAGATAATTTGTTCACATGTCGTGTATCTTTCATTTTGTCATAATTTTGTTTTTTCTTTTTAGTTTCGATGACATTTCGGAGGTAGATTTTGAATTGAAAATTACAAAAAAAATTAAGAAGAAACCTTATTGCCTTGGAGTAGTTGGATTTCTAACACCATGACAATATAAAGCATTGTGGGATGAAGGGTTTAGAAAAGCAAAGAATCCATGTACCTATTTAATCTTCTTGTGCCTTAAAGTTTGTCAAAAAGAAAGCATATCTGTGGTAAAAATTGGAGAAATAATCTTGGCATGTATTCTATTTAAATGATTGACATTCAGTTTTCATTAGGTTGTATTAAGATACAAAATCACAAAGCTTCCTTGCTTTATACTTAGGAGCAATATAATGGGAGTATTATGAAGAGAGAACAAACAAAATTTAAGATCTTCCAGGGCTCCATTGTATTAATGAGACATAACTGCATCTCCAACTTCTCATGAATTATTTTGGTATAATTCAGATTTCTGATTCACACTTTTACATCACCATTGCATTAGGTAATAATAGAATTTATACCTTGGTATTAAAATCTCACTTTACAATTTTATTCATCGTGGTAGTAGTCTGTAGTGACGTGTATGAACAGCATGTATCATGCTTGACCACCAATTTGTGACTATAATCCATATATAATACCCAGTGGAGTTTGTTGTCCCCTTGTTCTTTCACTCACCATTTTCAAATGTATCGTTATCCTCGACGTGTGTGATTTGCCTTAAATGGGGAGGGGCAGGTGGCATTTGAGGCTAACCTCTTGGTTTTGCTTTCCTTTTTGCATTTAAGAGCTTCAATTGTGTGTGCACTACATATGTATGTTGTAAAGACACAACAAGGAATTGAATGATGCCTTTGAAACCTCTTTAGCAGGGTTGTTTACAAGGGCAGTTTGGGGAGGGAATAACATTGTTACAAAATGGTGGATACGGAAACAAAAGAGGAAACTTTTTTTTTTTTTTACCGACGATGCATAAGAAAGGTGGTTTTTATATGGACAAAAAAGATAGTGTTTGTTTACTATAGAAATTCCTTGGAGAACCAGAAGTGCCTCTAGAGGTATAATAAATGGTAAGTCACAGTAAGCCAAAAGCATCATTGTAACCTGAGAATCGAAATTTTGAACCAAGTGAATCAGTCAGATGCCGCCTGTCCCCTAAGGACTATGGCCTTTTGTAGAAGCCGTCACATAGTAATGGCAGTATGCCAGTGAAGTTGAAATGTATAAACTGTCATTAAGAATGAGGAATGATTTAAAAATATTTTCTTTTTGGCATTTCCAATCTGCCCATAGCATTAATATATTGTAATTTTTCTTTGTACCTGGATTGTTCAGCATTTATTTAGTTGGTTTTTTTTATCCTTTCCTTTTGACAAACCGACACACATCTTGTTTTTCAGCAGTGTTGTGGTGATAATTTTTAACTTATTTCTTTTTTTCAGCCTTAAGCCTTTTTGAGGTGCCCTTTTGTCATGCGTTTTATTGATATCTGTGTTATGATTTTCAGATGTGGATATCCGTGCGGAGAATAAATATGTCTCTGAAAGTGGTAAAGACGCTTTATGTTTTTGCTTCTTTTTTTTTTTTTTTCGCCTCTTCTTTTTTAGCTGGATTGGGATTATTTCGTTTGGGAATGCAGAGCAGACGGGAAGCAATGAGATTATAATATAATACATGATATAGGGGCTTTTAAAAATTTTTGTAATGCATAACCAATTGCTAATTTTTCGTACATATGTATATAATATATCGTCACTGTGCTGCACTTTTGGCACAAGTAATTTTTCATACATCTGAGATATTTTATAAAATTTATTTTATTTCTTTATTTCTGTATGAATTGCAACAGAATTTAAATTGTAGATGCTTTGCATCGTTCTCATTATGTTGCTGAAGTAAATTTTCATTATCTTGAAAATTATGATTTATGTAGGATTTATGTCTTTTTGCATCTGTAGAAATCTGACTTATGCTTATTTGACTTGCATGCTGATTTGCATATGTCTGATGGTAACTTATGTCATTTTGAATCTATTAGCCTAGTGTAGTACAAAATTCTACCAGTGCATTTTCAATCTGATTACATTATCAGATAGCTGTTGATCTCCCGTTTACAACGATATATCAATTGCATTTTGGCATAAGTCTGACATGCCATAATCGTAGCACAGTGACGATATATACTACAAAACATATTCAAACAAGGTCTCTTCATATTATCATTTTGTTTGACCTTCCACTGTAAGGTATTTGATAATTTCGATGACAGTGTCATAGCTTTCATGGATGCGTACCTTTTTTTACAAGGCTTTGGTCAAGGGTTGTTTTTGGTGTTTTCGTATTCATGGCTTTACATGAAATTCTCGTATTTCCACGGACAGCATCACTTCTGGCCAGGATGTCAGTCCATACTCCTATGATTTAAAAATGGAAAGGAGAAGAAAAAAAAATCAACAACCCTCCACCCCCTTCCTCCTTCCTTCCCCCACAACACTCACACACACACACACACACACACAAAACTGTCCACAATTAGAGTTTTTGGCACTTCAGGACATTTTCTCTTTTTGAACATAGTCTGTGTCTTATACTAAGTACCAGGAAAAGGCTCCTACCTCTCTGCAATTGTCTCTAAACAGTGTTTCCACACCTTAGCCCGCTGTTGGCCACACCAACCCAGAACAGCTAACATAAAACCAACATACGTTTTGACATAGACTCTTTCTAATCTCAAATCCAAAATTTCAAACATTTTTATTAAACTTTTAGAAGTGTGTCTACCACCAGCTTTCTTGACAGCATCTAGATGAGCATGATGCGACTCCAGGAACGAAATGAAAAGCTCAGTTTCAACTTCCTTGGCACCTAAAATTCTTACGAGAGCAGTGTGAAGATTATCTATAGAATTCATAACGGTTTTTCCACTCTGGCCTTTATGATAGAACCTGACTGTTCACGAACATTAATATTTGGTGATGAACCTGGCCACTCTTTGTTCTCAAACAAATGGACTTGACGCCTTTCTTTTTTCTAAAAATGGCAACCAAACAAAAAATACCAACATTCGAAGAAAATACTCCCGGCAGTGTAAAAATATACCTAGACCTATGAAAATTTGGGTTAGAGATTACAAATAGTCAAGCTTTTGAATAGTATACAGTTTTATATGGCAGGTCCTTCCTCAGATCGTCTTGCCTAGGGGGGGCTAAGGTATCGAAACACCCTGTACTTGATGTTTTGTTTAAAGCCAAGAACGTTAGCAGTGCTTGTCTCCTGTTTTGATTTAGGTTTTTGTGCCGTTTCTCAGGAATTGAATTGTCAGTGTTGTTTAAATATTGGGATAGTCAAGCCATCCTCTTCAACACTTCAGTACAGCGGAGTTTGCATGACTTCAACTTGTTTAACATCAATTTCTGTTTGAAATCTACAGTTTGCAGCAGTCCTGGGTTTTTTTTCTCTCTCCTGTATAATTCCTACCTCAGTAGCATCCAACAGCTGCTCGACATTTTCCATTTAATTTCAACTCAAAATAAACGTCCAAGCACCTGGAGCTTGTTTTAAATAAGCATTGTACAGCTCTGTTAGACAATCTAAGTTACAGTACTGTGTGCGAGGTAAATAGGCTTGCAACTATGATTGCCTCTTCTGTCTTCTTCATTTTATGATCCATTGTCTGTGTACTAGATGACTTCTCTCTCAAGTGGCGTGTCCTTTCCAGGATGTGGCCTTCATGACTTCCATCTTGAATTTATCTCTGTCTGGTGCCATCTTTCCTGCAGTTATGATGTCTGTGTGTAGGTTTTCTAGGATGTCATCACTCCATCTTCTCTTTGGTCTTCCTCTCCCTCGTTTGCTGGACATCCTTCCTTCCATTATGGTTCTTTCAAGGTTCTGGTGTCTTTTTAGGTAGCCAAAGAAGGTCCACTTTCTTCTCTTTATTGTTGTTGTGAGCCAATTTCTTTCAATGTTTAGTTCTTCTAGGATGGATTCATTTGTTCTTTTTTGGAGCCATGATATTTTGAGGATTTTACAGTAGCACTTTAGTTTAAAGCTAGATATTATTGCTTCAATACGTTTGCTTATGGGCCATGCTTCACATCCATATATAGTTATTGGGAAGATGCAAGTTATTAGTATCTTCATCCGTGTGCCTTTGCTTGTTCCAAGTTTAGTTAAACAATTCAAATTTGGCACAAGGGTACATTGCAATTTCTTTTTTAGAGGACATGGAGTGGTTTTGTTTTTGTTTGTTTGTTGTTGGGTTTTTTGTTGTTGTTTCGTCTTTCGTTTTTTTGTTTGTTTTTTTTTTTTCGTTGTTGTTGTTTTTTTTTTTGCGATGAAGTGTAAAAGAAATTAAGCAACCTTTGAAAAATGATCGGAAATTCCAGTTCAGTCGTTGAACTGCCGGTCACAGTTTTTGTTCCACCGAAAAAATAAAATTGTGTAAGGCCTGTCGGAAGTTGTATGTTATACAACATAGCGTTATATACCCAGTGCAAATATCAAACCCAATCGGTGCAGCGCTCAAGATTCATTAGACTCTAGAACTAGATTCCAGAACTCATGGGAATAAAATTCTTGATTCTTACTTTGATCTCGATTTTTAAATGTATTTACTTTGTCTTCTTCCGACGTTCTTATTTAGATCTACCTAAATCTAGCTCCAGATAAAGGTTTTAGCCTAAACTTTCCTGTAAGGTTTAGGTTTTAGATCTAGCCGTAGTAGTGGATCTAGAGACTATATATTAAATCTAGATCTTGATCTAGATTAGCTACGCTAGATCTGATCGATCAATACGTCCGAACATCGAATCTTAATCGCAGACAGTGGGCCTAGATTTCTGGGTAGGGCTAAGATATGGATAGATCAATTGCTAGACTTTTCTTTATATGATTTAGAGATCAAGATCTTTTGGATTATAGATTTGACAATGTAGATATCTGGAAATCTAGATTTATACCATTTAATTTCAGAGTTCAACATCGAATTGATGTATCAGATATTAATCCTGATACATCTAGAACATGGCTTCTTCCTACATTCTTATTTAGATCTAAATCTAGATATAGCCGAAATCCTATATGTAGGTTTTATCCTGAGCCTACTTATCTACGTTATAATGGAGGCTAAGGGTTTAGCCATTGAAGTCGAGAGTCTAAAAATTCATTCTTTATTTTACTTTATTTTTGTTGTTGTTCCACGTTGTTTTATTTTCTGTTTTGTCTTCTGCTCTTGTTTTTGATAGGTGAAATTTTATTAAAACAACGCAGTTTATTAATATTTTCTTCATGCACACGGTTTTATGTTGAAACAAAAAACAGAAAACAAAAAAAAAAAACCAACAAAAAACGACAACAGGCAAATAAAACAAAGGAAAACAAAAAGAACCCAAACAAAAACAACGAACAAACAGCCCAACAACAGAACCAAACCAACCAACCATATAAAACAAACAGATACCGAAAATCACTAACTTATGTGTAAGATACAAAGATTCAAACAGCATCGAGTTCATCCATACGAAATTAGATATTTTCCAAAGGTTCTAGAGGTAATGACTCTGTTGACTTCAAGTCCTTCAAGCCATACCTCTGCATGTGCTGCCTCCAGTATGATGTCTGTTATTGTGGCTTTGAAGATTTGGGTGCTCAGTGATACGATCGTGCTGGAGCAGGGGGCCCCTTTCAACCTGTTCGAGAACCAAGCATGTGGTTATATCAGCACCCACCCTGTTTACCTCTTTCTTTAAATAGAAGCCTACGGCTCGATCACGATCACATCAATGAATAAGATGTCTGTCAGATACACTCACTGGTATCTGTTGTATGCTATCTGTCGTTGTTCAGGTTTTAATATTCCATTTTAAAATCCATTAATTTGCCTCCAGAAATCTGCTCTTATCCTATCCGACTGCTTTTATATTACGGATGCATGTCTCGGTTTCCCCTCTCCGTTTTGTGCTGAAAGACAATGAATCAATGTACAGGATGAGTCAATAAAATATTATTCCCGTATGAGCACCTACAAATATCTTTACTTTGCTTACATTAGTTTAAAGCAGTTGAAGTGACCTCCATAAACATCAAAGCACTTCTCAAATTATTTGCAACTGAGCCAGTCTCAACAAACTTATCATAAATCCGATATATGATTATCCTACATTGTGGATCGCAGTTGAAGGAGGCTTGATACGTATTTCTAACTGTAGTTGGTGATTAATAATATGTTTCCATCAATGCTGCAAACTGTCTCTCTCTCTCTCTCTCTCTCTCTCTCTCTCTCTCTCTCTCTCTCTCTCTCTCTCTC
>JAOYNN010234757.1:0-10547 GCA_025770095.1 Goniobranchus kuniei
GGGCGTTCCCACCCCGCACCCCCCCTATCTAAAAGCTGTCCTTTGAGGGGTTATGGTAAACAGGTTTATAATGGTAAACGGGTTAATGGTAAAGGGGTTTATGGTCAAGGGGTTGCCGTGACCTAAACCAGCTAAACCCACCTCTAGATTTCAGATCTAGATTTAGAAGTTTAAAAAAAAGGAATTTTTACTGCCTATCACACTTACCTTTTTTATTCCATTCACGAATTACTACATTTATCACTCTCACACTCCTGAATACTTAGATCTTGCTTACTGTCGTTGTTCTCGCGACAAAAGCAACAGCTGAAAAATAATCAAAGGTCACCGTTGCTGATATTCATATGATGTCCCAAAGACCGTTGCGCATGAGCATTGGACAACATTGTGGGGTTGGAAAGACTGGAAATCACTCAATGTCGGCGAATTCAGCTGCGTTATGGGGTAAATGAGTCCGTATTAGAAGGCTTTGTAACTTCTAAACGGTGCATTAGTGCAAAATTTAATTATCATTTTCGTGTTCAGCGCATTAAATTACATAAGAATGATATTGGAAGCGTGCAAACCTCATAAGGTGTTTAAGTAAAAACATACAGAATTTTATATAGAATACGGGTATCCGTAGTAAAGTCCTTCCCTGATTCTAAATAACGAGCAGTATTCTAAATCATTAACTCTTATCTCCAGAGGGGTTACCCCATTGTGCTGGAGCTCAACTCTGCTATCTTGCGCTCACTCGTAACAATGTTCATCAAACGGCTAATATGAAATTTTAGTTTTTACGATTGTAAATATAGCTTCAGAGATGTGAACAAAGGATATTAGTTGGTACCTACGGCATATACTGGAATAGTGTGAATTCTACAAAGTCGCTGTCAGCGGCTCATTGGAGATAACGAGTTAAACATAATTAGAATCTGGTTTTCGACATTGTTTTGAGGAAAAGACATGTAATATTCATTGCATCATCGGACCACCAAAAAAGAGCACAACAAATAAAACAAATCAAAAATTCTTTTTTGTTCTTCACACAACGTCATAATGGTAACAATGCTACAAGAACCTCTTCTTGTAATGTTGTTGCCTGAAACCAAATCACCGAAGGTGATGCAATGACGCTTCTTAATCTCGTTTGGCAGACTATCACCAAATGTCAAAACAATAAAAAACTGGTATTCTTTATTTTTCGAGAGAGACAGTGTTAAAGACCAATCACACTTCAGTCAACCTTGTGTTATTAATGATGCTGTTTGGTACACCTTGGATCGCAATCCCCATCAGTCTACCCACAGAATTTCGACCGAGATTGGCATTCCCAAGTATACAGGTCAGATTTTAAGAAAACTTTTGTTTTTCTATCCCTAAGAAATGCACATAGTCCAAGCACTGCACCGAAGACCATGAGCAAAGAACTGCTTTTGGTCAGGAGATGACACAATGCTTACACGAAGGCAAAGACTTTGGGACAGATGGACCGACTGCCTGGCCATGTAGATTAATGGACATTACTCCTCTTGACTTTTTCTTGTTGGCTACATCAAAGTCTTTATTTATCCAATTTTTAGACCAGATGTTGAAACACTGATATCATATGAATGACGACTGATGTTTAATCCATCACACAACAAATGCTAGAAAGCACATGGAAAGAACTGCAAGTAGGTTGAATTTACATGTAGGTCGCCATGGCAACCATATTGAGAAGCGTGAATAGAAAACAGTGGTAAATGAAACAATAGATTTCTGTTATATATGCACTCAAGCTGTCAGGATATTAGCTTAGCCCAAGGTTTTTCTGTTTTAAATGATTTTATTAAACAGGGAAAGGCTTTATGGACACCCCATAAAATTGAGGCTAATCTATTCTCATGTAGATTTAGATCATCACTAGATCTACTACTAATCTGGATGTATAGGTTTGGAATCTGATTCTATAATATAAGTATAATTTTGTACTTTGATATTACTTTTATGATGTATATATATATTTCCTTCATTCTTCACTTTCCCTATAGCTTAAATCACGATCTCTATCCATACTGATATCAGAGAAACATTGGGACATCACTGATAACAGGTTGTAATGATATTGTGCATCCTGGATTGAAATGACATTTATAGATCAGAATAGGTAGGCAAGACATTTTTTTCTTGCACTTCCTTCATGGTGTAGGCTACTGCTAACAGAGCAGAGAATTGGAAATGAGCCAGCCTTCCTTGGAAAGGATCAACAGTATTAAGTCAGAGGCTTTACTTGGTCCTCCAACAAAATTTGTTCAAGAGCCATCATCTCATCTGAAATGTCCTGTTTGTAGCAATGTTTATCAGGATCCTGTCATTAATGTTAAATGTGGGCATACATTTTGTCAAAGTTGTGCTTCTGCATCCCAGACATGCCCTGTGGATGACTCACCCTGTGACTCGGAGCTCCTTGTGTTGAACAGGTTTGTATGACCGTACAAAATATGATGCTTTGGGCTGTGTTATATATGTGGTCATCTGAAATTTCAGAAAAAGACGGTTTTTTATTAGCTCTAGAATTTGCTTGCCTAGTTGTATTTGGGTTTTTTTCCTCCTGTCTCTTTCTCATTTCTGCCAGGTCTCTGGTTTGGCTGGGAGAATCCAGGGATTCTCATGGGTCATTATCTCCCAATCATGTTCAAATCATAACATTTAATCAAAAATAAGAAAATACAGCTCTTTGCCAAGATGTGGTTTAAAGTTTTATTCAGAGTCTCAGAGCTGTTTTATGAGCCATTTTTGAGAAAATAGCATTGTAAACTATAAAATGTTTTTTCTGATAAACATTACATTGACGAAACAAAACATCAAAAATAAAACCATAAATTCAAAAAAGGCAAGTTCTTAGATAAGTAATTGTGTTTTATTTTATGTCTAGAATTCATTTCGTATTTGAGTAGAAAATTTTGCCTATAAAATTCAACCTGTTTAAACATAGAAACATTTGCTACAAACGTTACATTACAAAGTGGAAAATATTACCTATCATAATAATGTTTTTTTTATCTCTCTTAGAAATAGTGTTCTTCGATTAGAAAAATGAGTACAATTAAAATACAGCTTGAAGAGTAACTTGGAGAATCTTAATGAACTCTTGTAATACTTATGAAGTATAATGGAAAATTTTCTTTTTAAATGTTACAAATGCTTAAGTACAGGACTAAATGAAAAATATTACCTTTCATATTATAATATAAGATTTCCTTCCATGTACAACTCAAGACATCACTTGATTCTAATTCTACAGTCACTTGAGATCAGAAATCTGTGGTCCATGCTGGAGAAAATCGATTAAAAACTGGTGAAAAGTCACATTTTATGCATCTTTACGTGAAATTTTTTGACAATCGCAACAAAACAGAACAGACAATGTTCCAATCTCTACACCAACATAATCATAAGACATAAAACAGTTGTTACATTTTTTTGACTTTTGCTTTATAAATGTTCTAAACATTCCACATTAATTGATGTTTTTGAAGGAAAAAATGTCTCATTTTAAATTACTCTCCCTCATGTACTGCTCCTAGCAAAGATGGCAATTTGAGTATCACATCTCAACAATTGCCTGTCTGCTAAGTAATATATCTTCCTCTTCCAGGCCAAGCACTTTCTTGTCAGTCTTTATATCCATTGATCTCTGTTTTAAGAAATAAAATCTGTTAAACCTTTATTTCCAGCTTGCTCCATTGCAATATTCAATGTCCACATTCAATTAAAATTTTAACATTCTTTGCTATCATGTTCAAACAGATTAGTTGTTGGGCAAATTGATGATCTCAAGATTTATTGTCAACACGGTTTGGTTCTCAAAGATGGAGAACTACAACAAGTACCAGGGCTATGCACACAAATAATTGGTCTCAGCAAACGGAAGGAACATGAAGACAGTTGTCCCTTTACCCCACAAGTTTGTCCCAATTCTGAACAGTGTGGAAGTATACGCAAGAGAGATGTGGACAGACATGTATCTGAATGTGTCCGCACTCCATGCAAGCATAAAAAAGCAGGTGAGTTTTTTTTGCTAGCAAAAAATCTATTTAGAATTCAATTGTGTAAAAAAATAGAATGTAACAGTTCTTAGGCATTCTTCCATTCATTATGGCAGTGGAATAGAAATGAAATAATAGATAGAAAAGGGTAGTACTGCATATAGTTGGTGGGGAATGTCATAGATGTTGTCGAGACTTTACAAATGTTTTGATTTTGTCAAAATTAAGAAGAGTTTAGTTTGATTGCAAAGTTTTGCCAATAAGACACTTAGATAGAAATTACCATTGTTTTCTTCTTTCTATTTATTTATTTATTTATTTATTTATTTGTCTGTTTGTTCGACAGCATCAGTCCTGTTTGAATGCTACCATTACCTAAATTATCGTTGTATAACAATATTATACATTGTCTTTTTTATATTATATTATAGGCAGAGGAGGATCTTGTCAGTATGCTAGAGCAGGTGCACCTATAAAATGGCTGCATCTCTGTATACTCCACATGGAGTGAAGCAGGTGCTTAGTTCGAAAAGGCCTGTCGGGGAATACTTGTAAAGCGCTTTGAGCACATTTAGTGGATTTAGCGCTATATAACAAGTTCAGCTCAGATTTTTTATACAGATGTCAGTTTGTCCAGTATTACATTACAGACAATATGGGAGATATCACAGTTTTGCTCAAGGCCGAATAGTTCTAAGAGTTGATATGTTAGTTATACTAGAAGTATGTTTTATGTAAAATCAGTAATGATGGCCCATTTTTTTTTCCAAGGTGACATTGTTTTTCTCATGTATTACTCAATCTTAAAAAATGTGCAGGTTACCTTTATGATAGCTTTAAGATTTAGTCAGTTATAAAGCAGTCTGAAATTTTGAACTCATACTCTTCCTCTGGCCTTGAGCACTTATAAACTTTCCCACCCCTTGTGTTCAAGGTGCTCTATCTTTTTGAAGATGGATAACCTGAGATAAGAATTCTTTATTACACATACATAAGATTTAAAAAGCCATTGTGTAGATTCGATATGTTTTCTTTATACAGACAAAAATTTCACAAGCTAAACTTTCAGTTTAAATGTATGGGCTCTTGTTGGTAGGGAATCTTTCACGTTTGGAATTCTAATAGTCATCTACTATTAAGCAGTTAAATTATATATGTCTGAAAATTATAGGAGACAACTCAGTATGGTCACTTTCTGCTCTTTAAAGTTTTATTTATTTAGTTAGTTACCTAGTTTCAGGTGTTTCACATCACCTGGTTAAATTAATAGCTGTAAACAGGCAGAGAAGGGTATTGTTGCAAAGGCGGTGTTATATGGTATGGGCTGCTTCATTTTATACATACACAAAGGAGATGATAGTAAATGTGGAGGTGGTCTGCCAGGATTGAGGATTCTTTGTCAGTAAGCTTGCATTTGTATAAGGCATAGCATATGAAGCGCATCTCTTTCTTTCGTCAAATCAACTATTTATTCCAAATAATTAAAATTAAAATGGCAAAACAATCTGCACACATGTTTATATCAGTAATAATTGTGAAACAAAAATTTATTTATACCTTCTACTTTCTCACCTTCTTGGCGGGGAGTTATTTGTCTCAAAAGGATTCACGTGCATTACTCACAAGATGTCGTGATAAATAAGGACTGGCATGTGCTATAAAAGTTGTGTTCAACCTCTCTTGTATTGAAAGGAAGTACTATTTTGTTTGTTTTACTTACAGTGATTACCATGATGATTGATAATTATTCTCTTCCCCATTCAATTTAGGATGTACATACAGGGGAACACCGAATCAAATCAAAGACCATTCAAAGATCTGCCCATTCAGAGAGTCTCTGCAGGCAAATGGCTTATTGACTCATAAATTAGATGCTCAAGATGCAACGATAGAAGTTTTACAGCAAGAAAATGTAAAACTGAGTAACAAAGTCTTAGAAATGGAGAAGTCTCAAAATCAAATGGCTGCTCATATAGAGAAACAGACTGCGTAAGTGCTAATATTGCATTGCCAAGTTTAAATAACTGATGATAAAGTACAAGTAAAGAGTGACATCAAAATCTCACCATTGAGATGAATAAGAAAATGTTTAAATCAAGGAATGATAAGAGTATTTACTCTATTTTGACACTCTTGAAATGATAGATAGACAGGAGAGCTTTCAGAAGTGAGAAATGAAACAGAGTCTAAACTACTATCAATATCATAGGACATCATCTTATTTTTTCTTTTATTTATTATTCACCTAATTCTTTTACACGATATGTCTTTACTAGATGTACAACGGCAACAAGACAGAATTCTTTATGTTGCACAATCAATGCAATGAACAATCTTAAGTTTGAATCCTTTTACTTTTCTTAAACATTTTGATTGAATTCACATGTATACACTGGTAAAGCTATTTACTTGTATTAATACCAAATTTTATGAACATGATACTTATTTCGTGCTTTGAGCTTTGTGAAAATGCACTTCAATGAGTGGAATATTGTTTATAGATACAGTCAAAACTGCCCAATTGACCACCTTAAAAGACGACATCTGTCCTAATGACCACTCTTCATTGATCCCCTTGGTTTTTTCTGATGTTTTTTCTCTGAATAAGATGATACCTGCTCAACCCGACAGTGAGCACCTATTTTGATTGACAAATCGCACAAAAATCTTGCTGAAGGCGACCGGTTGGAACACAGCAATGACCTTGGCAAGCTAGTCCCGTCATTCTGTTAACATATGAGCACCACCCGTCTTAGTGTTATCTAGCCATTCTGATTTTTATCCTGCCTAAAACTGATTGGTCAAGTGATACATGCAAATGCATTGGTGAGCCTAAGCTCTCTCAAAGACAGTCCAGTGTAGTAAGTAAGAGGGGATGAGGTCAATCATGTAGGTAAGAAAATTGGCAATCAGTCTTGCACACAAGGATATGGGTGTCTCTCTCCTATGGCTGACATTGATGGTAATGCAATGTGGTTGGATGCCAGAGTAATGTGTTTCATACTTTTGAAGCACATTATAGACTTTGATGTAAGGATTAATAATAACATTGTTTGATAAGGTATTTGGGGGGAGAGGAGGGAGGGGCGGTTGGTCTTGCATGTTATGGCGACTACCTCTTCAAGATGATCACCTGTTCAAAACAATCACTTTTGTTCATCGTCTTCGGTGGTCATCTTTGGAGATTCGACTGCACATTGATGTTACATTTTTCAGAGTTTTTAAAAAATAATTTTTGATTTGTCTTCAGAGTGATTCAAAATTTGAGTCAGAAATTAGACACACTGTCTAAGCGCTTTGATCAGTGGACAACGAACCAGATCCGAAGACCTGTATCTATTGGATCTCAATTATCATTAATGGATGGAGGTAGGATTTTTGTATTTTTTGTTTTGTTTTGTACCAATAATGCCTTACTTACATTATAGCCTTTTAGTTCATCAAAAGAAGTGAAAACGAACATTTGAAAAAAATAAAAGAGTAGGATCACCCATATGCGACAAAAACACATCAGCAGAGAAAACAGCTTGCAACTATCAGCAATTTGGCAAAGAAGTGAAAACATCAAACACCTCATACTGTTAAACATATACGATGTACTTGTGGAGTCAATTTTTCGGTACAATTCCAGAATATGGGCTCACACCAAAGAAGAACAATTTAGACTAGAAAGCTTTCAATGCAGGCAGCTGAGAATAGTCTTTGGCATCCAATATACTACCATAAGAAACGAATCACTCATGAGAAGACAAATGAAATACCACTGTCTTTGACCATACTCCGAAATAGTGGGCGACTTTTTGGACACATTCTAAGCCTCAATGAAAATACACCTCACACAACGTAGCTGCTTTAGTGAACAGAACAAAAATTGGACGTGGTAGATCAAGAACAACTATTGTCACAACTTTTCAAAGAGAATTCGAAAGGGAAGCAATGCATCTAAACTCGTCTGAAGATTTGGCAAAATTACTCGACACAGCTAAAGATAGAAAGTAGAAGAAGATTCAGTACCCAGTTCTTCCCTCTGTTTTATCATTGAGCTTGACTTCAAGAGGAATGATTGATTTTTTGGTTGCCAAACAGTGATGGTGTTCTACTCTAGGTTAAGGGACATGTAGTTCTTTCTGGCATTGTTACCCTTATCTTCTCATATATAAAACGTACCACTGTGTAGGACACCCCCTCGCTTCCGAGACACAATTTTGGCCAAATTCAAAAATCCAGCAGATAAAACACACCAAAACCTTGAAAACCAAGAACACTGATAATTATAATCATTGTTTGTTTACTGCTCTGTACTTCCATAC
This sequence comes from Goniobranchus kuniei, assembly GCA_025770095.1. Lineage (NCBI taxonomy): Eukaryota > Metazoa > Mollusca > Gastropoda > Nudibranchia > Chromodorididae > Goniobranchus > Goniobranchus kuniei. Next base: position 8,324 of record JAOYNN010234757.1, read on the forward strand.
TGTCTTAGTCCCAATTCCTATTACCACAAAAGTACCGTAATTTTCTGACTTTAAGCCACGACTTTTTTCTCCAGCCGTCGACCCTGCGGTTACTAGTCCAGTGCGGCTAATGCAAGGATAGTATTTTTTAAAGTTCACTTAAACAAATTCTTTATATCTGGATCATAATAGATAGATGGCAGTGTAAAGATGAGACTCTCCATCGTCTCTCTACTGTAATACAGAGGAGGAAGAATTCAATGGATTTCAAAATGATGACATTCACTAAAGGTGTATATTTGTATAAAAATCTATCTCCACAATATCTTCCACTGTTATTATTATTATCTATCTGTATTTTGATTCTTTCGAGTCCTGTGGCTTTTAGTCCAGTGCAGCTTGTCTTAGAAATAATTGTTTTTCTATTAAAAATCTGGAGGGAGGTGATGGTGGGGTGGGGTGTTTATAGTCCGGAAATTATGGTACGTTCAAATCCAAATTTCAATGTAATGCTTTTTTTCATGCATGATCCTTTACGTTTGAGCCACCTATAGTCTTTGTTTTGGTTTATGCTCATTTCTGTTTACACAACGGACAGGACATGACACTGATAAATATGGCATGGAGTTCATTCCTCATGTACAAAATTGGTTCATGCTGTGCATGTGATTGGTGATATTAAAAAAAAAAAATCTATGTATCAGATGTACCCTCACTTTGAAGTCATCAGTTTAGGGAAAAACAGCAAATGTAAGATGGGTCTTGTGAAATGCCCTTTACACATCCTCCTTCCCACCCAGTTGTAAAAAGTCTACTAGATATGGATGGTTATGAGCCTATATCAAACTGGTGTTTTCTCTTGACAAAGAGGAGGATGTGCGATGAAATAGATAAGCTATTAAAAATCTGGGATAAGCAACAGCTGTATTAACTAAACTGCCCTTGAATGATTCACCTAGGTCTCTATCATGTAAATGGATATAAAATCTTTGTCAAATTATAGATGTTGTATCTATTGAAATGTTCATATCTGAAAACAACTTTTATTTAAAGCAGTTCCATTTTTTTTTTTAAAATATGCCAGGCACAGCCAGCAATATGAGCCACACTGGACGCAGCCCATCAGCTTCTTATTTCCGTCAGATGAGTCCAGGAAGAAATCAAGAAAAATGGGAGATGCCCTTTCAGTTTAAATGCATGGGCACTTACAGGTAGGTGTCTTTCATGTTTGGAGTTCAAATTGTCATCCATCATTACAGCATCAAGTTATCTTGATTTATTTCTTTAGTTAAAAATCAATTAAAATTGTGCATGTATACGTTCATTTTATTTCGTGCCATTTTGCAATTTTTTAAAAATGTGCTTGGTTTACAAAAATAATTGTAATGTTTGATCCCATTGATGGATTTTGCTGAAATTGGGTAATCAGATGGGTCCTTTATAAGAATAAATTGACTCTAAATTTCATTTATATATGATCATTGATTAGTCTAGGAGCTATTGATGCTTGAGTAAGGTACTTTGTGTGTGTGTGTGTTACACCCTGTATTTCAATTCAAAATAACTAAAAAAGATTAAAAAAGCCAAAACCCAACAAACAATATGTGTGTGTGGAGATGTTGCTTGGAAAGAAAAGAAAATCATGTACAATACACATTACCCAGTGCCCCACCTCCACTGTCACCTCATCTTTTTTTTCTTGAAGAGGTCACAAAGATGTCGTATGGAGTATGACCACCAAAAAAGGCCGCCTATTCAGTGGCAGTGCTGATGGTATTATCAAAGTTTGGAGTCTGGAGCAACTTGCTAAAGGATGCATGGACACCATCATTGCACACAAAGGCGTTGTAAGTAGATGACTTTTGTCATAGAGTCATTTTACTCGTTGGCTCAGGCAATGGGACATAAGGAAGGGGACTTAACCCATTAACAACTAACAGCTACTAGGAAAAGGGAGAACTACATAAATATTTAAGGTTCAAGGACCTAAAAGGGAACAACGTTAACAATAATAAAGGGACCATTTACTAAGGGGAAAATATTATGTTACTGCCAATTAATATATTATTAAAGCCTAATGATTAATATGTAAACCTATTGGTATCTACTCAGACATATGATGAGAAATAATCACTTTCACTATTAACAAAGACGCTTGCCTTACAGTCCTGCCGTTTGCATGAAGAGTGCAGTAAAACTCGCTGTCAGCAGCGTTCCAGTTTGGCCAGTATCAAAGAAAATGTGT